>SEYY01025022.1:5000-15000 GCA_009176605.1 Armadillidium nasatum
GTTGTTGTTGTTGTTGTTGTTGTTGTTGTTGTTTATGTTGTTTTGTTGCTGTTATTGTTGTTATTTATGTTGTTTTTGTTGATGCTGTTGGTGCTGTTGTTATTATTGTTCTTTTTGTTGTTACTGTTTTTGTTGTTATTGTTGTTTTTGTTGTTTTTGTCGTTTAGCTGTTATTATTGATCTTTCTCTTGCTGTCATTGTTGCTGTTGCTGTTATTGTTATTGTTATTTTTTTGTTGTTGTTTATGTTCTTTTTTTTTGTTGCTTATATTCCTGTTGTTGTTGTTGTTGTTTTTGTTGGTTCTAAGGTTATTTTTTTTTTCAATTATTATCTTACGCTCCCTCATTTTGTTGTATATTTGTTTGTTTGTTTTTGTTGTATATTTGTTTGTTTGTTTTTGTTGTAGCGCTAATTTTGAGCTTGTAAGCGTCCTTCTTCATCTGATAAGCTTTGTAAGAATACTTGTTCTTCTATGTAGGTGAATAACCTTCTTATATATATATATATATATATATATATATATATATATATATATATATATATATATATATATATATATATATATATATATATATATATATATATATATATATATATATATATATATATATATATATATATATATATATATATATATATATATATATATATAATATATATATATATATATATATATATATATATATAACAGTGTGAAGCTCAAAAAATTGAAAAATGTGTTTTTTTTTTTTTTTTTTAAATAAAAAGTTCACATCTCACATTCGAGGAGAGAAATTTTTCTAGGTAGTATATACCTAGGATCCCTAAGTTGGATCGAACCGGCGACCTCAAGCACGTGAATTAATCACTCTACCGTTTTGAGCTACGGTAGACGGCATGTGTACTTTTCTTAAAATTTCTTTCAAAATGTTCATACGCTAAAAGCCTAAAACCTATAAAGGGAAGGTTTGCATTTCTTTTGCAAACCTTATTGTGTCAGAATAGAAACGCTCGAGCAGCTGGGTACGCATACACAATTCTCTCGTTCATTATATTAAAGCATCCGTTTGCAAAACTTTTGCAAACCACATACATATTTTCTTCGTTTTGAATAACAAATCAAAATTTTTTAATTTTAAATAGCGCTTCATTGGAGTATTTTTATAATAAAGATGCAATTTATTAAATATTTTCTATTTAAAAAAAAATTCATCTCCTCTCTTTCTGAATATTTGCCTCTTTTCTTTCTGAATCTTCACCAATATTTAACTCTTCTCTTTCCGAATCTTCGCCAATATTTACCTCTTCCTTTTCTGAATCTTCAACAATATCTACTTCTTTTCTTTCTGAATCTTCACCAGTATTCATCTCTTCTCTTTCTGAATCTTCACTAATATTTACCACTTCTCTTTCTGAATCTTCAACAATTAGCTGAATATTTCTGAATATTTACCAATATTTACCTCTTCTCTTTCTGAATCTTCACCAATATTTACCTTATCTCTTTCTGAATCTTCACCAATATTTACCTCTTGCCTTTCTGAATCTTCACCAATATTTACCCCTTCTCTTTCTGAATCTTCACCAATATATCTCCTTTCTTTCTGAATGTTTACCAATATTTACCTCTACTCTTCCTGAGTCTTCACTAATATTAACCTCTTCTCTTTCTGAATTTCAACAATATTCATCTCCTCTCTTTCTGAATATTTACCAATATTTACTTCTTCTTTTGAATCTGAATATTCATTCCTCTCTTCCTGAATATTTATCAATATTTACCTTTTCTCCTTTCTAAATCTTCACAAATATTTACATCTTCTCTTTCTTAATCTTCACCAATATTTACCTTTTCTCTTTCTGAATCTTCACAAATATTTACTTCTTCTCTTTCTGGATCTTCAATAATATTCATATCATATCTTTCTGAATATTTACCAATCTTTATCTCTTCCCATTCTGAATCTTCACCAATATTTACCTCTTGCCTTTCTGAATCTTGGTCAATATTTATCTCTTCCCTTTCTGGGTCTTCATCAATATTTACCTCTTCTCTTTCTGAATCTTCACCAATATTTATCTCCTCTCTTTATGAATCTTTACCTTCCCTTTCTGAATCTTCACCAATATTTACCTGCTGCCTTTCAGAATTTTCCTCAATATTTACCTCTTCTCTTTCTGAATCTTCACCTACATTCATCTCCTCTCTTTATGAATCTTTACCATTTACCAATATTTACCTCTACTCTTTCTGAATCTTCACCAATATTTACCTGCTGTCTTTCTGAATCTTCATCAATATTTACACCTTCTCTTTCTGAATCTTCACCAATTTCATCTCCTGTCTTTCAGAATATTAACCAATATTTACCTCTTCTCTTTTTGAATGTTCATCAATATTTACCTCTTCTCTTTCTGAATCTTCACCAAAATTTGTCTCTTCTATTTCTGAATCTTTACTAATATTTAACTCTTCTCTTTATGAATCTTCACCAATATTTACCTCTTCTCTTTCTGAATCTTCACCAGTATACATCTCCTCTGTTTCTGAATATTTACCAATATTTACCTCTTCCTTTCTGAATCTTCATTAATATTTACCTCTTCTCTTCCCTCAATCTTCACCAATAAACACCTATTCTTTTTTTTGAATCTTCACCAATATACATTTTTTCTCTGAATGTTTACCAATATTTGAATCTTCTCTTTCTGAATTTTCACCAATATTCATCTCCCCTTTTTCTGAATCTTCGCAAATATGTACCTCTACTCTTTCTGAATCTTCACCAATATTCATCTCCTCTCTTTCTGAATATTTGCCAACATTTTCTTCTTCTATTTCTGAATCTTCACCAATATTTACTTTTTCTCTTTCTGAATCTTCACCAATATTTACTTTTTCTCTTTCTGAATCTTCACCAAATTTACTTTTTCTCTTTCTGAATCTTCACCAATATTTACTTTTTCTCTTTCTGAATCTTCACCAACATTTACTTTTTCTCTTTCTGAATCTTCACCAACATTTACTTTTTCTCTTTCTGAATCTTCACCAACATTTACTTTTTCTCTTTCTGAATCTTCACCAACATTTACTTTTTCTCTTTCTGAATCTTCACCAATATTTACTTTTTCTCTTTCTGAATCTTCACCAAATATTTACCTCTTGCCTTTCTGAATCTTGGTCAATATTTATCTCTTCCCTTTCTGGATTTTCATCAATATTTACCTCTTCTCTTTCTGAATCTTCACCAATATTTATCTCTTCCCTTTCAGGATCTTCATCAATATATACCTCTTCTCTTTCTGAATCTTCACCAACATTCATCTCCTCTCTTTTTGAATCTTTACCAATATTTACCTCTTCTCTTTCTGAATTTCACCAATATTTACCTCTTCTCTTTCTGAATCTTCACTAATATTTACCACTTCTCTTTCTGAATCTTCAACAATATTCGCTTCTTCTTTTTCTGAATCTTCACTATTTTTCCTCTTTTTCTTCTGAATATTCTCCAATATTTACCTCTTCTCTTTCTGAATCTTCACCAACATTCATCTCCTCTCTTTCTGAAAATTTGGCAATTTTACCTCTTCTCTTTCTGAATCTTCACCAATATTTACCTCTTCTCTTTCTGAATCTTCACCAAAATTTAGTCTCTTCTCTTTCTGAATTTTCACCAATATTCATCTCCCCTTTTTCTGAATCTTCACAAATATTCATCTCCTCTCTTTCTGAATATTTACCAATATTTGCCTCTTCTTTTTCTGAATCTTCACCAATATTTACCTCTTCTCTTTCTGAATCTTCACCAATATTTACTCTTCTCTTTCTGAATCTTCACCAATATTTACCTCTTCTCTTTCTGAATCTTCACCAATATTTACTCTATGAAAATCTTACCAATATTCATCTAATAGCTTTAAAACATTGTATACTGAGAAATCATTGTTCCCATGTACAATCTCTTTTTCTCTTTCTGAATCTTCACCAATATTCTCCTTTCTTTCTGAATGTTTACCAATATTTAAATCTTTTCTTTCTGAATTTTCACCAATATTCATCTCCCCTTTTTCTGAATCTTTACAAATATTTACCTCTACTCTTTCTGAATCTTCACCAATATTCATCTCCTCTCTTTCTTAATATTTACCATTATTTACCTCTTACATTTCTGAATCTTCACCAATATTTACCTATTCTCTTTCTGATTCTTCACTAATATTTACATCTTCTCTTTTTGAATCTTCACCAATATTTATCTTCACCCTTTCTGAATCTTCACCAACATTTACTTTTTCTCTTTCTGAATCTTCACCAATATACATATCCTCCATTCTGAATATTTACGAATATTTTCTTCTTTTGTCTCTGAATCTTTACCAATTTTTACCTCTTCTCTTTCTAAATCTTCACAAATATTTAACTCTTTTCTTTCTGAATCATCACGAATATTCATCTCCTCTCTTCCTGAATATTTATCAATATTTACCTTTTCTCTTTCTGAATCTTCACCAACATTCATCTCCTCTCTTTCTGAATCTTCACCAATATTTACCTCTTCTCTTTCTGAATCTTCACCAGTATTTACCTTATATCTTTCTGAATCTTCACCAATATTCATATACTCTCTTTCTGAATACTTACGAATATTTACCCTTCTCTTTCTGAATCTTCACAAATATTTACCTCTTGCTCTTTCTGAATCTTTACCAATATTTACCCCTTCTCATTCTGAATCTTCACCAATATTCAATCTACTCTCTTTCTGAATATTTACCAATATTTACCTCTTCTCTTTCTGAATCTTCACCAATAACTTCTTTCTGAATTTTCACCAATCCTCTCTTTCTGAATGTTTACCAATATTTACCTCTTGACTCTTCCTGAATCTTCACCAATATTAACCTCTTCTCTTTCCTCCACGTTCATATCATATAAAATATTTTGAAAATTTTAATTCTGAAATATATTAATTACTTTGTTTTCCGATATTGAAGAATGTGTTATTTATTAGAATATATTTTTTTTTTTTGGCAGGAATGTTTTCGGAGAAATATTTTGTTAATACAAGGCAGCAAATTGAATAGCTTGAAAATAATTGAAACAAATATAATTAGCTATAAAAATTTATTAGAAAAACAATTATAGTTTTACAGTTTTTAAAATTAAACCTTTTCGATTTAGCCCAATAGACCCAATAATTACAATAGAACGGATAATAATATATGGCTTAAAAAGGGAAGAATCCAATCTCAAAAAAAAGTTTTTTTTATTATTTGACCGATTGAGCTGAAATTTAGAATGTATATGCATTTTTTAAATCTAAGAACTTTCGATTTCTGACGTTTTCTATACCATTTGCCTCACCAACATTTACCTCTTCTCTTTCTGAATCTTCACCAATATTCATCTCCTTTTTTTTAATATTTACCAATATTTACTTCTTCAATTTCTGAATCTTCACCAATCTCTCAAACTTTGGAATTTCTGAGTCTATAAAGGCTTAAAAGTTATTTGGGATCAAACTTCAAAAAGAGAATGAATAGAAATGGTAAACCAGTAGTCGGAATGACCTAAAAACTTCCCTGTGCATTATCAGCCCCAATTTCTATAACTTTAGTGTTGGACTTTTTTTTATTGATGCTGATAGCGATTGATTATAGATTTTAAATTTTTTTTTTGTTGAAAAAAATGGTAATAAATATACTCTTCCGGAGAAAAAAAACTGTACATTAAAAGTTTTTTAAATTTGGCAGATATTTACAGGAGGGATAGATCTAAAACTTTTACTTAAGGTACTTTTAAAACCTATTTGTTTGGTTCGAGATACAGCCTCTCAAACTTTGGAAATTTTGAAATTTGGCCATTTTCGATAGGCTATATCTCGAAAAGAACAGATAGCATTGAATAAAGTATTTAAAAGAAATTTGTAGCCCTGTTCCTTCTAATTACACCCTTCAAAAATAAAATATTTTTAATGTACAGTTTTTTTTTTTTTGTATTTTTTTTGTCCGGAGGTGTGTTTTTTCAAAATTGGAAAAAAAATTCGACACATGGTCAAGTAAGGGCATATAACTTTTTTTCCTGTAAAGCACTGAACAAAATTCTGTTAGAAGCTTTTGTAGCCAATAGATTTTTGAAAATATACACACTAAATTTCAAACCAAAAAAATTTTTGACTTGGCCTCACCGTAGATTTAAACATACCTTAAATTTTCAAAAAAAAACTTTGAAACGGTTAATCCCTCGTAAAAACGTTAGGAATGGAGTGTTTTCGTCGGGGAAAAAGCTATATATACTGAAATTTTCAGGAGAATCGGATGAAAATAAAAAATTTTTCAACATTGGATCCTTCCCTTAGCCCAACTGACCCAATAATTACAATAGAACGGGTAATAATATATGGGCTTATTTTCCTCAACTTGAAAATCAAAACAATAAATAAATAAATTAAAATAATAATAATAATTATTTATACAATTCATCCTGTTTTTGTGAAGTTTTACAAGTAGATTTAATTGGGAGCATTCTGACACTCCATTCAAAGTTTTTTTTTCTCTATATTCCTTAAAAGTTTGACTTCTGGTCCGAATTTGAAAGGTTGAATTTCAGTGACTAAAAAATTATAAGATATAAAAGCAATAAATAAAGATTTAATAGGTTTGTGCCTCCTCTAAGTAATGTCCAAAAAATAAAAATAAAAACTCAACATGCATATTTTTTTTCTCCATTTATTCTAATAAAGGTCATATATTTGCCGAAAGTAAAGATTTGACCCAGTTTTTATTTATTTTTTTATTTATTTATTTTTCTTTTCCTCAGTTGTTACGAAATTTTTGACGTTGATTGAATTGAACGTTACAAAACTTTTGTTTTAATGCATTTTTCCTGTATATTTGATGGTAAAATGGTTGGACAGATCGATTAATGACCTGAGCGAAAATTAGGTAACTTCTAATTCTTTCTACTTTAAAATATCGTAACAATTTGATGAATAATAAAAATAATTAAGTATAATATTATTTCCATCTCTACAAAATGAAACTGCTGTAAATCTGAAAATTTCATACTATATCTACTCTGAAAATTTCATATACTATCTACTCTGAAAATTGCATACTCTATCTATTCTGAAAATTTCATGCTCTATCTAATTTGATAATTTCATACTCTATCTAATCTAAAAAAAATTATACTCTATCTACTATGAAAATATTATTCTCTATCTACTCTAAACAAAATTTACTCTATCTACTCTAAACACTTCCCACTCTATCCAATCTAAAAATTTCATATTCTATCTAATCTAAAAATTTCATACTCTATCTACTCAGAAAATTTCATATAATATCTACTCTGAAAATTTCATGCTCTATCTACTATGAAAATTTCATACTCTATCAAATGTAAAAATTTTATACTCTACCTACACTGAAAATTTTATACTCTATCTACTCTAAAAATTTCATACTCCATCCACTTCTGAAAATTTCCTACTCTCTCTAAAAATTTTACTCTACCTACACTGAAAATTTTATACTCTATCTACTCTAAAAATTTCATACGGTATCTACTCTAAAAATTTCATGCTCTATCTACTCTAAAAATTTCATACTTTATCTCCTTTGAAAATTTCATACTCTATCTAATCTAAAAATTTCGTACTCTATCTACTCTAAAAATTTCATACTCTATTTACTCTGAAAATTCCTTACTTAATCTACTCTGAAAATTTCATACTCAATTATTTCTAAAAATTTCATACTCTAACTACTCTAAAAATTTCATACTTATCTACTCTAAAAAATTTCACACTCTATCTACTCTAAAAATTTCATACTCTCTCTTCTCTAAAAATTTTATACTCTATTTACTTTGAAAATTTCTTACTCTATTATTTCTAAAAATTTTATATTCTATCTACTCTAAAAAATTTCCTACTCTATCTACTCTAAAAATTCCATAAAAATCGGATCAATAATTAAGAAATTAGAGTAAATTTACAATTCAAATATAAAATTCCAACTTTTTTATACAAAAACTGAAGAAAAAAATCCATACAAAAAAAAATTTATTTTGTTTTTGAAAATTCTTTAGTGAAAGTTTAAATCCAAAATTTTAATTTAATACTTTCTAGATTTCTTTTTATTAAAAAGTTTAAGTCTCACGGGCATTGCCCTATTCTAGGAGAGGAACTTTTTTTAGGTAAAATATACGTAGGATCCACAAGCGGAATCGAACCGGCGCCCTCTAGCACGTGAGTCAATCACTATATACCGTTATACCACAATACATAATAACTCTTCAAAATAGACTATTCAAATTTGAATATGAATGTAAAACGGTTAGGAATAAAGAAAAAGACTCTTAAACGTAAGTTTTTAAACTTCTCACAAATATTATTGACTAATTTTTTAGTTTGAAACGGAACCATTCCCTTAAGCTTTAAGTAGACTTTAAAAAGTAGCTTTAAAAAAGTTAAAAAGTAGCTAATAAAGACAATAAAAATCTCTAAATTACATTCTCCTTCGATATATTAACTTTCACTCCATGTCTATATTCTCCTTTTGATTTATACTTAGCTTAATTTTTCCGTTACATTTAAATATTAAGCTATACTTAATTACAAGTTACGTTTTATAATTTTTATAATAATTCGTAAAAAAAATTAAACTGAAAACTGTGGAAATAAAAGACTATAGTTGAAAGTCAGCTTGTCGAGTGGGAAACTCTCTCTCTCTCTATATATATATATATATATATATATATATATATATATATATATATATATATATATATATATATATATATATCTATCTATCTATCTATCTATCTATCTCTCTTTCTCTTTCTTTCTTTCTCTCTTTCTCTCTCTTTCTCTCATTCTTTCTCTCTTTTTTTTCTCTCTCTCTCTTTCTCTTTCTTTTGTCTTTATTTCTCTCTCTTTATCTTTCTTTCTTTATCTCTCTTTTTCTTTCTCTCTTTCTTTCCCTCTCTTTTTTCTTTCTCGTTTTTTATCTCTCTTTATTTCCCTTTCTTTCTTTCTTTCTCTCTCTTTTTCTTTCTCTTCTTTCTCACTTTCTTCTCTTTCTCTCTTTTTCTTTCTTTCTTTCTCTCTCTTTTCTCTTTCTTTTTTCTTTCTCTCTCTCCTTCTTTTTTCTATCTTTCTCTCTTTTTCTTTCTTTCTCTCTCTCTCTCTCTCTCTTTCTTTCTTTCTTTCTCTTCTTTCTCTTTCTTTCTCTCTTTCTCTCTCTTTCTCTCTTTCTTTCTTTTCTTTCTTTTCTTTTCTCTTTTTTTCTTTTTTTTCTTTCTTTCTTTCTTTCTTTTTCTTTCTTTCTTTCTTTCTTTCTTTCTTTCTTTCTTTCTTTCTTTCTTTCTTTCTCTCTCTATTTCTCTCTTCTTTCTTTCTTCCTTTCTCTCTCTCTTTCTTTCTTTCTTTCTTTCTTTCTTTCTCTCTCTCTCTTTCTTTCTTTCTTTCACACTCTCTTTTATTTCTCTCTCTTCTTTCTTTCTTTCACACTCTCTTTTATTTTCTCTCTCTTTCTTTCTTTCTCTCTCTCTCTCTCTCTCTCTCTCTCTCTCTCTCTCTCTCTCTCTCTCTCTCTCTCTCTCTCTCTCTCTCTCTCTCTCTCTCTCTCTCTCTCTCTCTCTCTCTCTCTCTCTCTCTCTCTCTCTCTCTCTCTGAGCTATTTCTATAGTTTAATAAATATGATCTTCCCCCTACTTCATACTCCCTCTATCTTTTATATATATATATATATATATATATATATATATATATATATATATATATATATATATATATATATATATATATATATATATATATATATATATATATATATATATATATATATATATATATATATATATAATAAAAGACGTAAATAACGCCATAATATAAACCTGTTATTTGTTTATCTTTTTAATTATTTAAAAAAAATCATTTATCAAAAATAAAAAATGATATCTTAAAAAAAAATAATTATTTTTAAATAAAAATTAAATTTAAAAAAATAAAAA
>SEYY01025022.1:20000-27500 GCA_009176605.1 Armadillidium nasatum
ATAAAATAAAAATTTTAGTGCAAAGAGACTATAAGATATTATCTAAATGAAATTTTTTTAAAGTAAAAATCAAAATACTTACTCAAAACTTAAAATACAACATTTCCAACAATTTTACTGTATTTCATAGGACAGATGTTATAAGCCATAAAAAGTCTAAGGAAAATACACTGAGAGGAATTTTGAGAGAACTTGTAAAAATCAATTCTGGTAAGAGATTTGTCTTCAGATCCAATTACAAGCCGTCGAAATTGAGCTCATACTTTTTAACTAGAGGAGAGAGTAAAAATGTTATATACCAATTAACCTTCTCGAAAAGTCGACGTAACCCCACTTTTATTTGGTACACATCAAATACTCTTGGCAAGAGAATATTTGCAACACAAGTACAAACCGAGAAGAGGAGAGAGTAAAAATGTTATATACCAATTAACCTTCTCGAAAAGTGGATATAACCCCACTTTTATCTGGTACACATCAAATACTCTTGGCAAGAGAGTGTTGCAACACAAGTACAAACCGAGAAGGAGGAGAGAGTAAAAATGTTATATACCAATTAACCTTCTCGAAAAGTGGATGTAACCCCACTTTTATCTGGTACACATCAAATACTCTTGGCAAGAGAATGTTTGCAACACAAGTACAAACCGAGAAGAGTGTTTTAACACTCCAAAAAAAAACAAATGAAAAGGGTTCGAACATAGTTATAAAAAAATTCCTTTAATGTATTGATGGGAAAGAGTAACTCCTAACGAACTTCGAAGACTTCCAAAGTCGCTCACTTTGAGGAAAAGCAAAGAGAATAATTATAAACATATACAAGATATAAAATTTTTAAATATTTTTAATTCTAAAGGGTCATTTTAATTCAAATTTTTTTTCAAACTTAAAAGAAAAAAAAAAATTTTTAAATTATTATTTTTATTATTTTATTATAATTTTAAAAAGTAATTAAATGCAATTTGTTAACTTGAATAAATCATTACTTGAAAATGGCAGAATTGCTCGGAAGAAAAGTTTAAGATACATTACCAATAATAATAATAATAATAATAATAATAATAATAATAATAATAATAATAATAATAATAATAATAATAATAATAATAATAATAATAATAATAATAATAATAATAATAATAATAATAATAATAATAATAATAATAATAATAATAAAATAATAATTAATAATAATTTTTTTATTTAATAATAAAATAAAAATTTTAATGAAAATAATAATAATAATAATAATAATAATAATAATAATAATAATAATAATAATAATAATAATAATAATAATAATAATAATAATAATAATAATAATAATAATAATAATAATAATAATAATAATAATAATAATAATAATAATAATAATAATAATAATAATAATAATAATAATAATAATAATAATAATAATAACTTTCTTTGACAGCAATTTCAAATATATTTTCAAATTTTGAATAAGATTAAAAAATGCTTTAAAAAAATATTTTTTTTTTTAATTTTAAATTTGTTTTTAATTTTTACTTTTAATTTATTTTAAGTTTATTTTTTTAAATTTTTTATTTTTTTTTTTTTTTTTTTTTTACATTTTTTTTTTTAAAACTTTGGAACAATTTTTTCAACGGTTTTTTTTTTTTTTTTTTTTTTATTATTATTATTATTATTATTATATTATTATTATTATTATTATTATTATTATTATTATTATTATTATTATTATTATTATTATTATTATTATTATTATTATTATTATTATTATTATCATTATTTTTGACATAATAATAATAATAATAATAATAATAATAATAATAATAATAATAATAATAATAATAATAATAATAATAATAATAATAATAATAATAATAATAATAATAATAATAATAATAATAATAATAATAATAATAATAATAATAATAATAATAATAATAATAATAATAATAATAATAATAATAATAATAATAATAATAATAATAATAATAATAATAATAATAATAATAATAATAATAATAATAATAATAATAATAATAATAACAATAACAGTAGTTCTAATTATTATAAATTATCATTCTACACAGTATTAGTATTATTACTTTTAATATTAGAAGTTTTTAAAACTATTTTTAAAATAATTTTAATTCGTTCGTTCGTTTGTTCAAACGTGGTTTATGCCACAAGGAGTGGCATTGGGGGGAAGGGGGGAGGGTTGTGATCGTGGGGGAGCGAATGAGCGGGTGAAGTGGGGGAATGGGGGGGACAACACTCAATTCTAAGCTGACGACAAAATATCGCCCTGAGGCATACAAGGCTCCGACCTTGTAAGGACGAACAGTATCAGTTTTTTATTCGCATATATATATATATATATATATATATATATATATATATATATATATATATATATATATATATATATATATATATATATATATATATATATGTGTGTGTGTGTGTGTGTGTGTGTGTGTGTGTGTGTGTGTATGTGTGTATGTGTGTAGTGGAGTGTTTTTCTTTTGCCTAAAGTTTAGACCCTACCCCACCTACCCCTCCTGATTTATTTTTACTTCTACGTTT
Organism: Armadillidium nasatum; assembly: GCA_009176605.1. Taxonomy (NCBI): domain Eukaryota; kingdom Metazoa; phylum Arthropoda; class Malacostraca; order Isopoda; family Armadillidiidae; genus Armadillidium; species Armadillidium nasatum. Next base: position 22,575 of record SEYY01025022.1, read on the forward strand.
TATCTTCATTTTGATAATAATAATAATAATAATAATAATAATAATAATAATAATAATAATAATAATAATAATAATAATAATAATAATAATGAATATATAATAATAATTAATAATAATAATATGAATAATAAAAATAATAATAATAATATAATAAATAATAATATAATAATAATTAAAAATAAAAATAATACTAATAATAAATAATAATAATAATAATAATAATAATAATAATATAAAATAATAATAATAATAATAATAATATATGAATAATAAAAAAATAAATAATAATAATAGTAATTATAAAAATAATAATAATAATAATAATAATAATAATAATAATAATAATAATAATAATAATAATAATAATATATAATAATAATAATAATAATAATAATAATAATAATAATAATAATAATAAATAAATAATAATAAATATAATAAAATAATAATAATAATAATTAATAATAATAATAATAATAATAATAATAATAATAATAATAATAATATAATAATAATAATAATAATAATAATAATAATAAAATAATAATAATATATAATAATAAAAATATTAGTAATATATAATTAATAATAATAATAATAATAATAATATTAAAAATAAAAATAATACTAATAATAATAATAATAATAATAATAATAATAATAATAATAATAATAATAATAATAATAATAATAATAATATATGAATAATAAAAATAAAATAATAATAATAGTAATTATAAAAATAATAATAATAAGTAATAATAATAATAATAATAATAATAATAATAATAATAATAATAATAATAATAATAATAATAATAATAATAATAATAATAATAATAATAATAATAATAATAATAATAATAATAATAATAATAATAATAATAATAATAATAATAATAATATAATAATAATAATAATAATAATAATAATAATAATAATAATAATAATAATAATAATAATAAAAATAATAATAAATAATACAGATTAAAAAGTTGAAAAATAAATTGTTCGAAAATCTTCCTTTCTTATCTTGGACGTAAAATCTCTTAAAAAATTAATTACAAAGAATAAATATATATATATATATATATATATATATATATATATATATATATATATATATATATATATATATATATATATATATATATATATATATATATATATATATATATATATATATATATATATATATATATATATATATATATATATATATCAATGGCATTTTCCACTGGGTCTTTATCTCTGCCAATATTTACTGGATTTAAGTAAAATTTATTTTGAACATAGAATGCAAAGTTTTCTGAATATCTTTACTAAGAAGAAATAAAAATATTTTTGTAATTATTTTAAGGAAAAACTATAATAATTCATCCCGTATTAATAAATTTATTTATCCTAATAATGGTCATGTCTGATAGATTGATGGTGGATGTCCGGTTTTAATTTTCTGTCTCTTTAAACTGGAGGGTCTTCCCTTAAACATCTTTCCCTCGACCTGAAAATCTTGAAAAATATGGTTTCCGTTTTCTTCTTCGGCTGTCTAAGTGGTTTTCTTTTTTTCTTGAATGAATCTTTTTTTTTCGGTTTCTTCTGCCTTTGAAGTCCGAGGAAAAAATTAGATTTTCGGTGCTCAGATGGCGGTTTATATTCGTTTGTCGTGATACTTATGTAAGAGCTTTTTCAGGCGTAACTATTGGCATAAGTATCACAAAAGTTTCAAAGTCGATAATTTAAAATCATTGCATTTAATTAAACAGTATTTTTGATTTAATTTTTACCTATCTTTTTACATAAGTATTGCAGAGCATTTTATATCAAAATAATCATTCCTGTTATTTCCTACAAAAATATGCTTTAATTTCCTTATTAGAAAAATATATTGGTGAAGTTACTTTCATATAAATAGTATGTCTTTTCTTAACTGAAAATAAATTGGTGAAGCTACTCTCGTAATAAGAAATATCTTTTTTTTCTTATAATTAATATATCTTTTCTTTTTTATTATGAAATAAATTGGTGATGCTACTTTCAGATCTTTTTCATTATATGGCAGATTTGAAAGGAATCGAGCACTTTTTATTGTAATGAAATAATGCAGCGTAATATATATTAAATTGCATGTGAAGCTCAATAAATAAAATACAAATAAATTTCTTTTCGTTCTTTTTATTTTAATTTTTTAGCTGGTGTCTGAATACATTTAAATGAATCAACTGGCCGTGTAATTAAAAAGATCCCTACTATTTTTAAAATAAATTAATGAGGCTACTTTTTTATAAATAGGATGTCTTTTGGAAGTTGAAAACTGTGTTGAGATATTTTTAACATTTGTTGCGACAATTTCTGCCGTTTGCTGGTGCTAAAATAAGAAGATGCTATTTTAATACTCTCAGACCGAGAATGCAAAACCGACCCAACCTATCCTGTTCTATGACTAACGAAATGTGTAAAGTTCTCCCAATAGTTAAAATAGAAATGAAACAATTATTCTGTTTCTTTATTCCTTTCAAAATTATACCTCTAGCAAATTCATTTTATGTTTCAGAACAATTGAAATAATATAGACAGTAACCAATCAATAAATAATATTACTCCACAAAGATGTATAAGAAGAATATATATAATTATATTTTAAGTTATTGAATAGAGAAAAAGGACAAATTGCAAAGATGTACAGGACAGAAAATTTTAAAGCCTTTTTCATGAGACAGTAATGAGTATATAAATTCTATTACTATCCTTACAATTCTCATTTCTATATTTCTTTTATTATTATTATTATTATTATTATTATTATTATTGTTATTATTATTATTATTATTATTATTATTATTATTATTATTATTATTATTAAATATAATAGAAACAGGAGTAGTTATAGTATCAGTGCTGGTAATGGGAAAAGAAATAGCAGTAATAGTATTGGTAGAAGTAGTAATAGTAATGGAAATACGGTAAAATAATATATTATTTTTGACATAATAACTAAAAAAATTTGGTAAAATTAATGTAATTATTTTTGCTAAAATAATTTTATCGCTTCCAAAAATCTGGATAACGACTTTATCCTTTCGGATGTCAAAAGAAAATAATTGAATCCAAGTCATGTTGGTTAAATTTTTTGAAATTTTCCTAACAGTAAGTTTTGCAGATTTTACGTAAATTTTCTTGACAGAAAGTTTTGCAGATTTTACGAAAATTTCCTTGACAAAGTTTTGTAGATTTTACGAAAACCTTCTTGACAGAAAGTTTTGTAGGTTTTACGGAAATTTTCCTAACAGTAAGTGTTGCAGATTTTGCGGAAATTTTCTTGACAGAGTTTCGTAGGTTTTACGGAAATTTTCTTGACAGTAAGTTTTGCAGGTTTTAAGTAAATTTTCTTTACAGAAAGTTTTGTAGATTTTACGGAAATTTTCTTGACAGAAAGTCTTGTAGATTTTACGTCTATTCTATGAATTGAATATCAGTATAAAACCATAAATGTATAAAGTAATAAAATCGAAACTTAATTTTTCCTGCCTTAAATTATGACGTACGTTGTTATTCTCCAAATTCAAATAAAAAAGAAATATGACTCTAAAATAGTTGTGACGTCACCATTTCTACATCAACCGTAAAATGCTACTATAGATATAAATCAACTGAGTAATCACAGATCAAAGTTACTAGAAATCAGGCCTACGTCATCGAAATTACAAAATACCGTTAGCCAGATATTATTAACATTAAATAACATTAATCGTTACATTTATATTTTGATACCAACATTAAAAGACAACTACAATAGACTGTCAAAATATATATATATATATATATATATATATATATATATATATATATATATATATATATATATATATATATATATATATATATATATATATATATATATATATATATATATATATATATATATATATATATATATATATATATATATATATATATATATATATATATATATATATATATATATATATATATATATATATATATATATATATATATATATATATATATATATATATATATATATATATATATATATATATATATATATATATATATATATATATATATATATATATATATATATATATATATATATATGAGGCGTAAAATAAACAAATTAAAAAAAATTTATATCCAAACAAGTAAATATTTTGTAACATAAATTTGAGGATTGTCAACTGAATTTAAAAGATATTTAAATACTTAACAAATTTATGTCAGTTTGATTTATTATTATTATTATTATTATTATTATTATTATTATTATTATTATTATTATTATTATTATTATTATTATTATATATATATATATATATATATATATATATATATATATATATATATATATATATATATATATATATATATATATATATATATATATATATATATATATATATATACAAATTATATTTTTACTAATTTTTTGCTAACAAAAATAAATTCAGAATATCTGATCAAATCATATAGTTATTTATATAAAAATAAAAAATGTGATATTATTATTATTATTATTATTATTATTATTATTATTATTATTATTATTATTATTATTATTATTATTATTATTATTATTATTATTATTATTATTATTATTATTATTATTATTATTATTATTATTATTATTATTATTATTATTATTAGTTTTATCATAATTAGCTTTATTATCATTATTATTATTATTATTATCATTGCTATGATAATTATTATTAAGTTACTGTTACTATCATTATTAATATTATTTTTATTACAATTTTTATTAATTTTATTATTATTATTATATTATTATTATTATTATTATTATTATTATTATTATTATTATTATTATTATTATTATTATTATTATTATTATTATTATTATTATTATTATTATTATTATTATTATTATTATTATTATTATTATTA
>SEYY01025023.1:0-43112 GCA_009176605.1 Armadillidium nasatum
GACAGAGCTGCTGAATAGGGTCGCGACTTCTAGAGAAGAGCGAATTGCTCAGCTTCTGAGTGGTGAAGACCTTGGAGCCCGCACTCCAAGGCAACTCATGACTCATTTGCTGGGTCAATTGGGGTCTCCGCCGACTGAGTCTGAGACCCTCCTTATTCGGGAGCTCTTCCTCAAGAAACTGCCTGTCACTGCACAGGGGATACTTGCTGCTACTTCTCCTTCTATACCTCTTCAGGAGATCGCCTCCATCGCAGACAGAATCTTTCGCACATACCATTCTTCACCAGTTCCTATTTCTGCTGCGACTACTTCTTCTGTACCTTCTACTTTCTCTCTTCCTCTGGCGCCTACTTTCACACCTTCTACTGTTGCTTCTGCCTCTGCACTTCCTTCTTCAGGTCTGGCACATGACCTTCACACTCGAGTTGCTTGTCTAGAATCCAAAGTGGATTCCCTTCAAGCTTCTATTAATTCCCTTATTATTTCTATCCCTTCTTCCAACCGTGCTCGCTCTTCTACCCCTTCTTCTCGTTCAGGTACTCCACACGGTCGTGCTCCCTCACCTCTCGCAGAAGGGACCCTACTATGTGCTATTACCATAGCACATATGGGGATCGTGATCTAAAGTTCAACAAGCCTTGTACTTTCCAGTGAAATTTTTGACACCTTATCTTCGCTCAATTACCTGGTCGAAACAGGTGCCGAAATTTCGCTCCTGCCGAAGGCTTACACTTCTTTTACTTCTTCTCCCACCTCTGTTCTTGGTCCTTCTTTATATGTGGCTAATGGCTCTACCATTGCCACATATGGTGAAAGGAGTTGTACCTTGGACTTAGGTCTCAGGCGGTCCTTCCATTGGATCTTTATTATTGCTGATGTCTCTCAACCCATCATTGGGGCAGACTTCCTGTCCCACTTCAGGTTAGTTGTTGATCTGCGTTGTGACAACTGCACTTCCCTCTCTGCTCGAGGATGTTTATTTTCTACTCAGCATTTTAGTATTTCTTCGGTGGTACCCTCTACCTCTTCTGAGTTCTCTTCCATGCTTTCTCAGGACTTTCCTTCACTCCTTAAGCCTTTTTCTTCAGAAGCCCCGGTCAAGCACAATGTGCAGCACCACATTGAGACCTCCGGCTCCCCTGTTTTCGCTCGTCCTCGAAGACTCGCTCCTGAAAGGCTTAAGGTCGCTCGTGCTGAGTTTGAGCACATGCTTGACCTTGGCATTATTCGTCCTTCAAAATCTGCATGGTCTTCTCCTCTTCACCTGGTTCCCAAGTCTACTCCAGGTGACTGGCGTCCCTGTGGGGACTATCGGGCCCTGAATGCTGCCACTGTGCCTGACAGATACTCTCTTCCGCACATTCAGGATTTTACTTCACCATCTTCATGGCTGTACGATATTCTCCAAAGTGGATTTGGTTCGTGCTTACCACCAGATTCCTGTAGCCCGGAGGATATTCCTAAAACAGCCATCACCACGCCCTTCGGGTTGTTCGAGTACACCCGCATGCCCTACGGCCTCCGGAACGCTGGCACAGACTTTCCAGCGTTTCATGGACTCTGTTCTCCGCGGTCTTCCCTTTTGCTGGGCTTATCTCGACGACCTCCTCATTGCCAGTTCCTCTCCTGAGCTTCACAAGTCCCACCTGCGGCTGTTTTCACCAGGCTTCAGGAATTTGGCATCAGGGTGAACCCTGACAAGTGTGTATTAGGTGTTCCGTCATCTCACCTTCTTAGGCACACTATTTCACCTTCAGGAGTTCTACCCCTTCAGGATAGAGTCTCTGCCATTCGACCAGTTTCCTCTTCCTGAAACTCAGCGTCAACTTCGACAATTTCTTGGCATGATAACCTTTTATCATCGCTTTATTCCTTCGGCTGCAGCCCTTCTTACACCTCTTACTTCTCTGCTGAAGGGGAAGAAAAGAGGATAATCTACCAAGGTCACTTGGTCTGATGCTGCTCGGCAGGCTTTCTCTGACGCTAAGTCTGCTCTCGCTGAAGCCACTCTTCTCGTCTTTCCGCAGGAGTCTGCTCCCACTCGCCTTCAGGTAGATGCCTCCGATTTGCCGTCGGAGGTGTCCTGCAGCAATACCAGAATGAGATGTGGGTGCCTCTTGCCTTCTTTTCTAAAAAACTTCAACCGGCTGAGACACGGTACAGTGCCTTCAGTCGGGAACTTTTGCCATGTATTTGGCTACTAAACACTTTCGATACTTTCTCGAGGGTCGTTCTTTTCACATTCTGACTGACCATAAGCCTATCACCTTCGCTATGCAGTCTCGTAATGAACGTCATTCCCCTAGGAAGCACGCCATCTGGAATATGTCTCTCAGTTCACCACTGACATCCGGCATATTCACGGCATCGACAACCACACTGCTGATGCTCTCTCTCGGATAGAGATTAACGCAAGTTCTTCTCTATCCCCGGTAGATTTCGAGGGCATGGCAGCTGCACAGGAGTCAGAGGACATCCTCTTCCTGATACTACTTCTCTTCATCTTCAATCTCTTCACCTGCCCGGTATTGCTCGACCACTCGTCTGCGATACTTCTACAGGTTCTCCTCGACCATTGGTCCCTTCCTCCTTCAGGAAACAGGTCTTCCACTCATTGCATGACCTCGCCCATCCAGGGATTTCGGCCACACAGAAGCTGGTTGCTTCACGTTTTGTCTGGCCGAACATGCAGAGTGATCTCAAGACTTGGGCACGCGCTTGCCTCTCCTGCCAGAGGAACAAAGTTCATCGTCACACCAAGGCTCCCCTTGGCGAGTTTCTGCCTCCGGGTGAACGGTTTCAACATGTCCATGTTGACCTCGTCGGTCCTATCCCTCCTTCAGATGGTTGTTCTTACCTTCTCACTTGCGTCGACCACTTCACTCGCTGGCCAGAGGCTATTCCTATTCCTAACATCACTGCAGAAACAGTTGCTAAGGCCTTCTTAGCTCACTGGGTCTCTCGTTTTGGAGTGCCAGAGACGATCACTACTGACCAGGGTCGTCAGTTTGAGTTACACATGTGACGTGATTTTATGTCTCTTCTTGTCACTTCTCGCATTCGCACTTCTGCCTACCATCCTGCAGCTAATGGGATGGTAGAGCGTTTTCATCGGCAGCTTAAGGCTTCCTTGGCTGCTCACCCTCGCCGGGAACGTTGGACTGAAGCACTACCTTTTGTCCTCCTCGGGATTCGCTCTGCGATGAAAGAGGACCTCCAGTGCACTTCGGCCGAATTGGTTTACGGTTCTCCTCTTCGTCTTCCAGGTGAATTCTTCGACCCTTCGGTTTCTCCTTCGTCTTCCGACCCTTACACTTATCTCTCTCGGCTCCGCCAGTGTTCTACTTCGTGGAAACCTTCTGTTCCACGCACTCACGCTCGCACACACTCTTTCATTCCGAAAGACCTTGCTACATGTACACATGTTTTCGTTCGCCTCGACTCTCATCGAGCTCCTCTGCAAGCTCGATATTTGGGGCCTTATAAGGTTTAAAGTCGTCGGGAGAAAATCTTTCTTCTTCAGCTTCCTTGTCGGACGGAAGTCGTCTCCATCGAATCTTCTCCGGACCCTCCGGACGATTTTGAGGATTCTCCTCTTCTACTTCCTTTCGTGCCTCCAGTACCACATGTGCCAGATCGCCCTTCACCTCCTACTCTTCCTACTCCTCTTTCTTCTTCTACCGACTCGCCCCCACCACCGCCTTCACCTCCAGCTCCGCCTGCTCCACCTCAATCAGAGTTCTTCCGGTTCTTCTCCCTCTTCTTCGACTAGTAACCCTGCTCTTCGCCCTGCTCTTCACTCTGCTATACTACGTCGCACAAAGAGTGGCAGAACTGTTCGTCCTCCTTTTCGCTTCCGTCTTTAACCATTGCCACCTTTTAAAATGGAATAAAAAAATGTTGGGTAAAATAGAAATTTAGAAATTCATAAATTGATTTACATGATGTCCATGAGATTATCTGAAATCCATATATAAAAACTGGTATATATATTGTTATTAATTTGAGTTCGACCACTATCCTATATTTTTACATCGTGTCACTCGGGTTGTCACACGGCACCTGAGTAATGTCTTTGTGCCATATGACGCTTATCGTCCCGGGGTAAAATATAATTTGGCCGTCAAACTCTATTAGCAACACCAACACTGTATCTGATAAAAATAGAAGCTTTAGAACAGTATGCATGTAATTTAATGTATTGTGTTGAAAAATTAAGAAAATATGAATAGAAAAGTAAAATCACGAATTAATTTAGTTATAGCTTTGTAAAGAAAACGGGTATTAGTTTACAATATATTAAATAATATGGAATAAAAATATACGTATAGTGAAATAAAATGTAAATGCAAAGAATATAAAGTGAAATAAAATGGAATAAATAAATGTTGGTAAAAGGGAAATTTAGAAATTTGGAAAATTAATGTACAGTCGTCAACAGAAGTTCGTTCCTATTAGGCTGGAAATAAATATTTATATAAAATGGAGATCATTTCATAAAAGCTCTATTTTGAATAACAAGAAAATAAAAACATTGAGAGGGGCTTAACTGAACTGTGATTGGGTGAACCTGAAATGATCTCCATTTTATATAAATATTCATTTCCAGCCTAATAGGAACGAACTTCTGTTGACGACTGTACATGACTTAAAAGGATATCTTTGCTCCTATATTAGAAAGATCTAGTGGTCTAGTGGCTAACGTCATGGAAATCCATTCCTGAGGTTGGTCGTTCGAATCTACTTTCGTTAAAATTTGAAGATTGGTTTTCTGACGAAAATCGATGCAAAGAGTATGAGAGAAAATCTACGGAGATGAAAACCATGTTTTCAGAAAATCCAAGACGCCGCACCCTCTCAAGGAAACTTTGAGTTCCGGAACTCTTCTACGAGTGGGACTCTGTTCCTCCTCTTCAGGAACCTCCGTGTTCCGAAACCCCTTACACCAGCCATAGACGGATCCGGATTATGCAGTGGCTCTGGTTCGAATCCCAGGGGAACCGTTTCTATGGAATTCCGTTCTAAAACCTATGAAAAAAGGCTCAGGAAAGAGCCTGAGGGCGAATTTCTTTCTAATTCCGTTCAAAAAGCCTCAGGAAAGAGTATGGGGAAGCTGTAGCAGGTACAGATTCCTCAAATACCGTTCTAACTCACGTTAGGCATATTATGCTACTATATAATATATATATATATATATATATATATATATATATATATATATATATATATATATATATATATATATATATATATATATATATATATATATATATATAATATATTATGCATCACCTCTGGTGGGCAAAGGCCAGAGGCCTACTACAATTCCACCAGAGTTAGGGGGAAAAACGGAAGAATGGTCAAATTAAAGGCCGACGTGACCTGATACACGACGTTTGAAGGTGTGTAAGTCATAGGAAGTTGGAAAAATAGAAGAAGGGAGTGTGTTCCAGACCTTACCGGTAGAGTACATGTAGGACAGATCATAGCGGTTGAGTCTGGGGTCAGAGAGTTGGACAGAGAAAGGATGAGAATGTGTAGAAAGTCGAGTCGCACGAGCCCTTCTCAGTGGAGGAGGTATGCGAATATATATATATATATATATATATATATTATATAATATATATATATATATATATATATATATATATATATATATATAATATATATATATATATATATATATATATATATACAGTGGCGGCTCGTGTAAACTTGGCAAGAGGGGCTGCAAGTTATTATATATATATATATATATATATATATATATATAATATATATATATATATATATATATATATATATATATATATATATATATATATATATATATATATATATATATATATATATAAAATATATATATATATATATATATATATATATATATATATATATATATATATATATATATATATATATATATATATATATATATATATATATATATATATATATATATATATATATATATATATATATATATATATATAATATTATCAAACGTACCTTATTTATTATGGAAAGCTTTTCTGATATTCTTTTTATTGAAATAAGTATTAGTTCTTTCGAGTCTTATAGATGTCGAAAAGTTTTCAATCTCTAATGCATTCAATCTCTCGTTGCACATGTTACTACGTAAAAAAGTTTTTATTCTCTTCAAAGTCGAGAAACATCTTTCTGCTTCAGACGTCGTCATCGAAGTTGTAATTAAAATTTGTAGTAGTCTGGTGATATTTGAAAATGTTGATCCTAAATTTATCCTACTGCAAAATCTCGGAATTTGATCATAGCCTAATGATTATGATTTGACTCATAAAAAGACGCTGCCAGACGTACAATGTCCATCACTTTAAAAAACCATAAATTACGTAGTTATTAAAATTAATGTTATTTTTTTTTTTAATTCCCAATATTTCCTAATCAAAACTCTTTAACGATCCCAAAAAATGTTATGATTTTTAACATACGTTTAGTAGCTTTTTAGATATTTAAGGAGGCTAAAGTGCAGTCTGGCCATATATATATATATATATATATATATATATATATATATATATATATATATATATATATATATATATATATATATATATATATATATATATATATATATATATATATATATATATATATATATATATATAAAAAAAAAAAAAATAAATCTGGTAATTTTCTTTCACAATAAAAAAAAAACACAGCTTCACTCCACCAGGTTCTATGGCAAACTGTTTTATTTAGTGTTTATATTCTTTACGTTCTGTCCTTTTATGACAAACTGGCAACATTCAAATATCTTAATATTCAAAAATATTCTCCATGTTGCCAAAAAGCAAAAGGAAGACAAACTGGCAACTTGACAAAAACTACTATTGCAATTTGTCATACTTTTTTTCGTAACTTGCCATATCTGTCCTATATTTAAGAACAAAAAAGTTGGTCTAATTTAGGGACTGAGAATTTACAGCCCATATTTTAAATAATTGCAATGCGTGAAAATAAATATCGTACCCAAAAATTTGCAGCCCAAAATGCATTTACTTCTTATTTTCTTTAATGATTTATACTTTTTACGTATTAAGTTGTTAAAAAATGAATTTAAATCACTTTTCTCTGACAAAAATTTCATATTTATATCAACATCCTACGCCTGGTATTTTTAATTTGGAGGGGCTGCAGCCCTGGAGCCCATAATGACGAGCCGCCACTGTATATATATATATATATATATATATATATATATATATATATATATATATATATATATATATATATATATATATATATATATATATATATATATATATATATATATATATATATATATATATATATATATATATATATGGTACAGAAGTACCAACCTCAACATAAACGTCAGGATGCTGGTTTTTTTTTTTTTTTTTTTTTTTTTTTTTTTTTTTTTTTTTTTTTTTTTGACGAATGAAAAATGAAGTAATATTAAGGTTTCTCATACTTTATTGATAAAATATATAAAAACTGGTATATATATTGTTGTTAATTTGAGTTCGACCACTATCCTATATTTTTACACCGTGTCACTCGGGTCATCACGCGGCACCTGAGTAATGTCTTTGTGCCATATGACGCGTATCGTCCCGGGGTAAAATATAATTTGGCCGTCGAACTCTATTAACAACACCAACACTGCATCTGATAAAAATACAAGCTTTAGAACAGGTTTTTCGTCGTTTTCGCAAATGACAACCAGATAATGGAAAAATTAATACATTATGGTAGTCAACGTGCTTATGATACAAAATTTAAGTCTATAATAATGTACAATATTTCAAGAATAAGTATTATTTAAATATTTTGTAAGAAATAAATTAGGTAAAATGTTAATAAAATGCAAAATTTGCTCTTGAGGGCTTAAAATAATATTAGAAAATCCTTATTTTTTAGATTTAATTAAAATATTTTATATTTAATTAGCTATTAAAAGCTATTATTGGAAATTCCTTACATTTTGCTTTAAAATATACACCTATTTATGGTTTTTACATTTTGCTTCTTAGTGAAATACTTAAACTGTGGTTTATTTTTTGAAGTATCAAAATTTCCCTAAAGCTAGGTTCCCATTTTGAATGGCAACACAAAAAATGCTGTGGGCTACTTTTTGAACATGCGAGAAGACTTGCACCTTAGGCTTGAAACTCGTTGATAATAAAATTGAAATGTAAGTGCGTTTTGAAAATATTATCGCCCACATCGATGAAAAAATCTTCCAGAGAACGTAATGTATTTAACTATTTAATAACCTTTCTTTACACATTAAATTGCCTTTTTTAGATATTAGGACACTGGGTCTGGGCTCTTGTATCTATTGTGGAACTTTGACTTCTGACAAGTCTGCTCTTTTACAAATTTGCTCAGTTTGATTTTAATTATTATATTAAGAGTAGACCTTGTTAGGAATTCTATGGGGTTTAAAATTTTGACTTACTTTGACATTAAACTGTGTAAAAGTTCTAATTTGTAGCTGGAGTTAGGACTTATTGCCCTGATGTTTGAATGGCAATAGTTCTGTTAAGAAAGGTTGCTTTTATCTATTAAGTATTTACTTATTTAAATAAAGTCTTGAACGTTCATAAGGCGATTCTTCCTAAAAGAACTTTTTTAAGGAAACATACACAAAAGTTATACTTTAACTTTGGCTTGAAGCTCATTTTAATATTCGGTGAGTAATTTTAGATTTTTATTGTTTATAATTACTATTTTCTTTAGGCTAATATATCTAAGTTTGGTTTGTTACTTTAAAAATTTAGGACAAACAGTCACATTACTGTTTAAAATAAGCTCCGGATTTCTATAGAAAACAAATCCGAATACTATCTATGGTTTTCACAAAATACGCCCTAAACTTAAAAAATCTTTTATAGAGCGGCAACATTTTACATGTGTGTTGACTATTGTTATATAAACAGAAAAAGCGAGACACTAGCTTTTTTTTCTACCGTTGACAAAGTAAGTCGTTATTTACAATTATGATTTAACATAGTTAAACTAAATATACTCATCCACGCCTGAAGAGTCTTCGATAAGATGAGTATATCCGCATTTAACAATTTTAAATTACTTATAGCCGTATGGTAGTTATATATTCTTTAATCCTTAGGGTAGGAATCTTTATAGAGCTTTGTAAGAGAAGTTAGGAGCCATTCAGACCAACTCAACCCCGATATTTTGTTTTGCTATTTTGAATTAAAATTGACTTTAGATTATGCTCAAGTTGAATTTGAAATCAATGCTTGACTTGACTTTTCCTGTTTAACTGGGCCTTAGTTTTTTGAGCAGAGTTTTAAGATTCTTGCTTGTTTGGTTTGAAACTTTGTTCCTACTAGGCTAAAATTTACCTAATTTATTACTTTAAAATTTATTTATGAGCTTACTCACACAAATAAGCCGAATGTCCAAGTTTTAATTATCTTGGAAACAAAGTAAATCCCCTAAAATTACCTTTTTATTTTAATTATTTGAAGAACAAAATTTCCCTAAATTTCTTTTTCTAAATTTGAAGGCTAAATTTACAAGAATTAGGTTTATTCTTGGCAGAGCAGCCACTGATCTGCATATAAGCGTTTTCTGGGGTTTCAGCGCCACAGAAATTCTCATCACTTTTCCAAGATAAATCAAAATACTTGTTTGTGATTATCTAAATGCTAAGATAAACCCAAAGTTTATTGGATTAGCCTATTTAATTATAATTTTACTCACCTTTTCCTCAATTCAGTTTCCTTGATTACTTGGGATTTACTTTAACTTGGACGAAAGCTTATTAACTTTAAATTTTACTGTTTAACAAGTTAAATTACTTATTAATTCTGAATTTTGCTGTTTAATAAATTAAATTGCTTTTTATTTTGAAATGGCGGAATTTGATTAATGCCAATCGTTAAATCGCCTTCTTATTATTGAAAAAGAAGATATGAAACGGTATACTGAGGTTATCCTTAATAAATTAAAACTAGTCCCTGTTATTCATTTATTTTAAAGAAATTAGAAACTGCATTAGATTATATGAAAAGGAAAATAAAACTATTCAATTTAATAAAATAATAAACTTTAAATCTTTAGATAATTTTTATGAAAGTGAGCGTGATAATGCCTTAAATTTTGTAATTGATTTTGAAGAAAAGTTGCCACTGTTGTGGAGAATTTAACTAAATCTAGCACCCCCCTTCCCTACTAGCGAAGTGTCTGTCCCACCTATTACCAATCCCCTTGGAGGTGCTATTTCTAACAACATTGATTTGCCTATACTTATTTTAGATTTTTTTTTATTTTGTAAAAAGTTCACATCTCACGGGCATTGCCCTATTCGAGGAGAGGAACTTTTCTAGGTAGTATATACCTAGGATCCCGAAGTGGGGGATCGAACCGGCGCCCTCAAGCACGTGAGTCAATCACTTTACCGTTTGAGCCACGGTAAACGGCTTGTTGGGAGGTTATGAGATTTACAATGAGATTTGCTTGTAAATACCAAAGAAACTCCCATTTTGATAAGTGAAATTGAGGATAGTGATATTGATAGTAACTTGAATTGTAAATTTGATGATGATGTTGATAAAGTACCTGTAGATACTAGATCTGAGCACAGCTGCAATACTTGGCCTAAAATTGCAGAACCTCATATAAATTTGAGTTATCTGCATGATGCTTGTTCTGATGTACTTGATTTAGTTTCTTCCATTGAAAAATCTTACTTTCTTGGTGTTTTTGATATTAAATTTGAAGTACTGTATTTGGTTTAAAATGAGCTTTGATAATTTAAAACTGGGACATAGTATTAACTCACTGCTTGATTTGCATGACTTTAAATGTTTTATTGAATTAAATGCTTCTGTGAAGGTAAATGTGTTACAACCTTTACCTCCTTTCAAAATTGAAAGATTTATTAATATGGTTTGCTTTGAAATTGATCAAAATAAGTTTTGGGAAATTGCCAATTTACTTTATACTATACACAAGTAAATTTAACTTTCATTGCGATACTGGTCCTCTCCTCTTGCTTTATTATTTTAAAATTTTGCCAACAGAATTCTCTGAATTCAATGAATTTATCCAAGTACTTTTTATATTTTTAAATTTTGGTTTCTTATAGTAATGGATATTATTCATTACAAGTTTGCTTTTCTTTGTTTGATATGGTGCATGCTAGTTGACTATTTTAAAATTGAAATTGATTTTTTGAAAATTGAACATAATTCCAAGCCTATTTTATCATTTTTCGAACATGTTAATTTTGTGTGTGATGAACATATTTTCCACCATCATTGTAGAAGTTCTAAGTTTCCTCATTTTAATTTTGTTGTTTGAAATACTATACTGTTGTGGGAAACACATCTTAAACAAACATGCTTATAACATATCTTAAAATTCCTGGCGGAGAGTCTGGATGATTATGAAAGGCTTTCTCTTTTAGTTTTATGTAGTTTGTAGTATTTAATTTTAAGGTGTTTGTAGGCTTATTTTAGTATTGTAAAGATTAGATTTAAATTTAACTATGTAGGTAGAAAATATAATGTTATTGTTGGATTGATTCGACTTTATTGACCTAAAATTTTGATTCTTGCTCAATTTAAATTCTTGTTGTTGGGAGGTTATTAGAAAATCCTTACATTTTAGATTTAATTAGATAAAAGCTATCTATGGTTTTCACAAAATACGCCCTAAACTTAAAAAATCTTTTAAAGAACGGCAACATTTTACATGTGTGTTGACTATTGTTATATAAACAGAAAAAACGAGACACTTGCATTTTTTCTACCGTTGACAAAGTATCGGTATTTACAATTATGATTTAACATAGTTAAACTAAAAATACTCATCCACGCCTGAAGTCTTCGATGAGTATATCCCCATTTAACCATTTTAAATTACTTATAGCCGTATGGTAGTTAAATATTCTTTAATCCTTAGGGTAGGAATCTTTATAGAGCTTTGTAAGAGAAGTTAGGAGCCAATCAGACCAACTCAACCCCGATATTTTGTTTTGCTATTTTGAATTAAAATTGATTTTAGATTATGCTCAAGTTGAATTTGAAATCAATGTTTGACTTGACTTTTCCTGTTTAACTGGGTCTTAGTTTTTGAGCAGAGTTTTAAGATTCTTGCTTGTTTGGGTTGAAGCTGTGTTCCTACTAGGCTAAAATTTTCTTAATTTACTACTTTAAATTTAATTTATGAACTTACACAAATAAGTCGAATGTCCAAGTTTTAATTATCTTGGAAACAAAGTATATTCACTAAAATTCCCTTATTTTTATTATTTGAAGAACAATTTAAATGGTGAGTTCTTTATCAATTCATTTTTCTTAATTTGTAGGCTAAATTTACTAGAATTAGGTTTATTCTTGGCAGAGCAGCCACTAATCTGCATATAAGCGTTTTCTGTGGGTTTCAGCGACACAAATTCCTATCAATAAATAAATTAAAAAAAAAAGTTGCAATTCGGTCAATCAGAAAATTTTAACATTGTTTTCTCCTACTAAATGTATACATATATTTATATTATGATGATGTTCCATACTTCTCTGCTTAATCATGTTTTTTTTATGTTGCTTTTATATTTATAGATATCTTCACTCAAAAGATTTAAATACTTCTCCTTTCCTCTTTACTGAATCCTCGGTAAACGCTTAAATATATAAATTAAACTGCCTTGGTTTATATATTTATTCGTTCATATACTAATGCGCAAGGATGTGCTTTCGTTAAGTTTCCTTTATTATTACATTCATGGCTGCACTCTAAAATTTAAATAATTTAGTTTTCTGATGATTAAGAATGTCTTTGTAAGCTATAATTACATTCAAAGGTACACTTTGAACACTTAAAAAAACTGTTTTCATGTTTAAGCATCTTTTATCATTACACTCGAAATTACACACACATTTAAAATAACTTTTTTTTCTTTCTCCTTTCATTAAGGTCAAATTCTTTACAAGACTCATACAGGCCCGAACCTCAGGCCTAAGGATGATTCTTTTTACTCTTGTTACCTAAATCCCAGTCATTCTTAATATGTTAATACTTTTCTTGATCACTATCATGGTCAGTTCCATTGTTGAAATAAATAGGTATTCTTTTAAGATGTTCAACAAGACTCTTCTTGATAATGCCTGTTGCTCCAACAATAATGGGTACAATCTCTACTACCTCTATATTCCATGTTCTTTTTATCTCATTTTAATCTCTAATACTTGATCTCCTTTTTCTCTTTCATATGCTGATACTCCTCCATCCGATGGTACTCATACTTCCACAATTCAACACATTTTCTGTTTTATCGTGAATAATTAAGTCTGGTTTATTATTAGTTACATGTATTAACGTGGGTATATTGTAATCATATAGAAGTGAAACTATTATTTTCCTCAATGCTTTTTGGGTTATGTTCCCAATAGCTTCTTGTAGCAACCGGTATATTATATTTTTGGCAAAATCTGTAATGTATTAGTATCTCAATGCTTAAGCATGTGGCTTTTAAAGCTTCTTTTATCATTACATCCATAACTACACTCAGAACACTTAAATAACTTTGTATCTCGATGCTTAAGCATGTGCCTTATTAAGCATCCTTTCTCATTACATCCATAGCTACACTCTGAACATTTAAATAACTTTGTATCTTGATGCTTAAGCATGTGCCTATTTAAACTTCGCTTATCATTACACTCGTAACTACATTCAGAACATTGAAATAACTTTGTATCTCGATGCGTAAGCAAGTGCCTTCTTAAGTTTCCTTTATCATTGTATTCATGGCTGCACTCTGAACATTTAAATAATTTGGTATCTTGATGACTAAGAATGTGTCTCTGTAAACTATTCTTATGATTACTTTCAAAGGTACACTCCGAACATTTAAAAAGCTTTGTATTTTCATGCTTAAGCATATGACTTTTTAAGCTGGCTTTAACATTACACTCGTAACTACACTCAGAACACTTAAATAACTTTGTATCTCGATGCGTAAGCAAGTGCCTTGTAAAGTTTCCTCTATCATTGCATTCATGGCTACACTCTGAGCATTTAAACAATTTTGTACCTTGATGATTAAGAATGTGTCTTTGTAAACTGCTCTTATGATTACTTTCAAATGTACACTTCGGACATTTAAAAAGCTTTGTGTTTTCATGCCTAAGCATGTAGTGATTTTTTAAGCTTATTTTGTGATTACATTCATAGCTACATTCAGAACATTTAAATAATTTTGTATCTTGATGCTTAAGCATGTGACTTTTTAAGTTTCCTTTCTCATTACATTCATATCTGCATTCAGAACATTTAAACAATTTTTCATCTCGATGACCAAGTACGTGATTCTTTAAGACTTTACGATTACGTTCAAAGCTGCACTCTGAAAATTTAAATAATTTAAAATTGTTGTGAATTAACTGATGTCTTTTTAGAGATGATTCTAAATTACATTCAAAACTACAAAGGTTGCATTTAACCTTTCTTTTATGTACTTTTAAAGGATCTTTCTTTTTAAAACTAAAATAACTATATTTGCAACCAAGATTATCCTGAAATTTCTTCTTCATGCTTTGATCCTGTGCTACTAATGCTAGAGGATTTCTTCTTAAAGAACTTCTCAGTTTGGAATCCTGCACACTTTGACATGCGTTGGTAATGAGGGTCTGTGCATAAAAAATAAATAAATAATTAATAATAATATTCCTCAAATTCTTTTAAAAATACCTAGTCAAAATTATTATGCTGCTATTATAAATATCTATTTTTGGTAAAGACTTATTTTAACATTCTGCAATATCAGAATATCGAAATTTATGAACTTGTATAAATATATAAACAAAGGAAATTTAATTTATAAATTTTCATTCACATTAAAATGGAAATTTAAATTGCATTGTTTGTTAGTCATTATTCACAATTCATATATATATATATATATATATATATATATATAATATTATATATATATATATATATATATATATATATATTATATATATATATATATATATATGGGAAGCTGTGGGGTGTTGGATTTATGCATAAGGTGACACAGATCAAGCTTTAACTTCCACTATGATTACCTTATACATACGAATTACAAGGCAATCAAACTCACTGCAACAACCAACAATTTATTTTAATATATCAGGAATATTAATTGTGATATTTTATTATATTAAACCAATCAGTTAATAAGGCACAAACAAAACCAGTACCAAATTTATTTAATGTATTCTCAAAACATATATATTCAAAGGCATTCCACCCAGTCTCTCTTTCAAATTCTTCTAACCAAAAAAATACCTCAGAAACATGGTCGCCATTTAAAGACGTTTACAAATAATATTTTAAAATACTATTCAAATTATGAAATCTGGAGATGAGTTCAGCTCATTATGGTTCGATCCCTAATAAGAAACATTGTAAATTTGAATTTGCAATGTTTCTTCTATAAAACTATATAATCCCATTTACCTTATTGTTACAAAAATATAGTTTCAAATGTTAATTCACTTAAACATTGTGTATGATATGAGCATTACCACCTAATACTTATTTTTTTCATGAACCATGCCTTAAATAAAGTGAGATCTATAAGAATGTAATAAATTTATAATAGCAATTGTACTGATAATGATTCAGAAAAATTATGTAACTGGTACTAGAACAACAACATCAACATAATTTGGATGTAAA
The DNA here is from genome assembly GCA_009176605.1 of Armadillidium nasatum. NCBI lineage: Eukaryota > Metazoa > Arthropoda > Malacostraca > Isopoda > Armadillidiidae > Armadillidium > Armadillidium nasatum. The sequence goes on from SEYY01025023.1 coordinate 15,706, forward strand.
CCACCTCTTCATATAATATATTTATTTATTTATTTATTGTTATTTTTCAATATTATAAAATTTTTCTTAAAAAAGATTATAATAAAAGATTTTTTCTTTTTTTTCTTTCAAATACTGGTAAACTCATAAATTTTTCAAAATCTTACACTTAATAACATCTAGTAATAATTATTGAACTATTTAGGTAACCAATATAGCTATATAAAATATATGAAAGTACAAAAAAATACCCGTAAAAGTTTTTTTTTTTCCTTCTTATTTACTGACAACTCATAAATTGTTCAAAATATTACTCCTAAAAACATCTATTAATAATTACTGAACTCTTTAGGTAACCAATAATGCTAAATATAAATAAAAAAATATACCTGTATTTGTTTTTGGCATAAAACTCATATATTGTTCAAAACATTACACCTATAACATCAAGTAACAGTTATTGAACAATATCTCTTACACAAAGTTATGACACTATCACATTACTTTTATGACAATTTTTGTAAAGAACAAATTACTCGCCTAACAAAATTAACAATTGTATTACACATTCCTTTTTAATAAATACAGGAGTGATCATAATTCTTCTTTTTTCATTGTTTATTAACTTTTGTAGATACTGATCTTTTACCTATTTTTAAATTTTAAAACACTTATATACATTTTTTATAATTATTATTGCACTTGGTATTTTATCATTAATATAACATTTTGATAGCACATTGATTTAAACTTTTTTTCTTCCTATGCACACTTGTTTCTTATTTAATTATTTATTGTATCATTCTTTATATTATTTTTTTCTTTTCATATTTTTAGATTAACAGGCCCCTTTTTTTCTTACAACTGCACTATCACAAATTTATTATTTTTAGAATACCCCAAGTCTTCCACCTTGAAATATGGCTTAACATTAATCTTGTTCAAGCAGTCGATTCTCTTTCTGTTCCAATATTAGATGTTATTTCCCAATTTTCTTACCACGGAATATGGCCCATGGTATGTCAGTGCGAGTTTACTTTTGCCATACTGGGCATCTTTAATTAGTATATATTTGAATTCATCTAATGTTCTTGGCACACATATTTTCGCATTTATTGATTTAAATTTTGAAGACAAAGGCATTGAGAACAGTGTATCAATGCACCAGGAATTCTTATATTCTGACCATACATCAATAGCGTTGGAGATAGGCCACAATCATCAAATGGGGCAGTGCGAAGGCAAATAAGTGAAAATGGTAATAGCTCAAGCCAACTTGTACTACTTATTTCAGCTAACATTGTTTTGAATGTAGATAAAAGTGTCTTGTAGAAATTTTCAAAAAGACCATTACTCTGTGGACATTGTGCCGTTATAAATCTGTTGTTAGATCCCAAATTTTCACAAACCGCCTTAAAATTTTCACTTGAAAACTGAGCAGATCTATCAGTAACATATGTGTTTACCACACCAGCAATTGGTAGAAATTCTTTTACCATTGAATCTGTAATGGTTTTAGCTTCTATAATTTTCAAAGGATATCTGCTGTATTAGTGTTAAAAGATACTTGAACCCTTTAATGTCAGGCAATTTTTAAAATATCCAAATGCACAACTTCAAATTTATGTCCAACTGGTGCAAATTTTTCATATGGAGGACAGATATTTTTGTGCATTTTAATTCTCAAGCAGGGATCACACCTTGATATAAATTCTCTTTTTGTTTTTCTCACTGATGGCCAGACTGCTACTTTTTTCAACTTACTTAATGTTTTCTTGATTCTTAAATGTCCCAAAGCGTGGAAATGCTGTATAAATTCGGTTATCAGGGATTCAGGAACAATTAATCTAGGATATTGTGGCTTACTAACATCAACTTCTTCATTTTCATGTATCACTTTTCTTTTAATAATTTCAAGTGAAGATTCTTCAGGATTTTGCAATATATTTTTTAAGAAATCCTCTTTCATTTGTTCTTCAAATAATTATTCATATTTAAAGTGATTAAACTTTCTAAATATATCTGCAGCATAAGTTCTAAATATAGCAGATATAAAAGAAAGACTACCAATTTCATTTTCTGCATTATCATGGGTCACGTTTATATTAATTGCTTCAGAAACTTGCTCTTCCTTATTATTATTATACCGTGAAAGGAAGTCTGCAAGAATATTTTCAGCTAATCTGATGCAGTTGAATGTGAGGTCATACTATGACATGTGTCTCTGCTCTCTGAACACAAGATTTTTGCTGTCTGTGGTTTTTTTTAACAGATTGCACAACAGATAAATTATCACAGTATACTTGGACAGAACTTCCCTCTATAAAATGTGTGGACTTTTCAATGATTTGACTATAGCTAAAAGTTCTTTGCTAAAAATTGAAGTTACATTCTGTATTTGACAAACATGTGCTGTAAAATCCTAGTGGCTTATTACCATTTTCTACTGATATAAGTACTCCAGAAATTGCCTTATCTGGTGCATCAGTATATAAAAATTAGAGAGCTTCTAAACTTGAAAATGTTAAAGGTACTGCCAGTTGTAAAGCTTGTTTAGCTTTCTCAAAAGCTTCTTCTGCTTCAATGTTCCATCTTACTCTTTTCTGTGAGTATGGTGAGCCTTTTAAGTATCCCAGGAGTGGCACCCATATACCTGAGAGGCTAGGAATGGAACTTTTAAAATAATTTAGACTACCTATGAATTCTCTTAACCGTTTTATTGTTTTAGGCTTAGGAATTCTGGTTACTCCTTTAATTCTCTCTTTGTTTGGTAATAAACTATTTTGTTCAATATCAAACCCTAAATAAATAACTTTTTCTTAGGCTATAACACATTTATCAGGGTTTACCTTGAGTCCAAACAGATAGAGCCTATGGAAAAAATTTCAAGTGTTTGTCTATGTTCTTCAGGTGTACTACTAGCAACAATAACATCATCAACATAAACATATTTTCAATACAATTTAATATTATATTAATATATTTTGAAAAGTCTGATGGTGAGGCATGAAAGCCTTCTACAATTCTAGTGTAAGAAAAAGATCCAAAAGGTATATTTATTGTAAGATATTTATGATATACTGGAGCCAATTTCAAACTATAAAATGACTTACGAATATCTAAAATGGAGAATATTTTCCTTCCATGGAATATATTAATAAAGTCATTTATATGTCAAAGGTTATAATTATCACGTTTTGTTTTAGCATTTAATAAGCGTAGGTCAGCAACAATTCTTATTCCTCATTTTGTTTTTTAAGCAAAGATATAATAAAGCCCCATTCTGAATTTGCAGGTACTAGAACAAATTACGTATCTCATCTTGTACACCTTTATAAAATTTTGTAGGTATTCTTCTTGCTTTAATGTTTATAGCTGGAACCTTTACATATATTTTATAAGGCTGACCTCCTCTAGTGCTTTCATTTTTTGCCCATTTAAGCCCATACTATCATGCTGTTATTATTTATTATTTCCTGTATATCACCATTATTGTCTTCACTAAAAATATGAGAGTATTTCTCCAATAACTCTGTGTAATCTGAAGAACAAGATGGCAATATTGGTTTGTATGTAACATTATGCAACAAAGAAGTGTCTTCACAGTATTCTATTTCTTGGGGGAAAGGGAGCTTCATTTTAATTACCCCATCAATTATATTTTTGGTATTAAAATCTATTATAAACTTGTGCTTTGCTAAAAAATCAATATCTAAAATTTCAAATTTTGTTCCTGTGATGCAGAACATATGCTCATAACTTCACATTCCAAAATCTATTTTCATAGTTTTTTTTTTCCTGCAAACATTTATGGTTATAATACGATTATAGTATAGCTAAAAATGAGTGAGGATTCATTACCGCTTTTAATTTCAAACGAGTTGTGTGATGATGATAAGGTGCGTCCTTCAAAAAAGATAAAAGTTTGATCAAAGGAGTGATCAAAACTGTGACCATTTTTCTCATTCCAGTTTAAAGAATGAACTACGCGTCACTGCTCCTGACGATTTCAAAATAGTGATTTGAGTGAATAAATTGTTCGTTTCCTCTTTATGCTGCATTCACTTTACCCCACCCAATACATTATGAAGGAGAGATTGAATTAAAACCTTAATTTTCTTATATTTTGTTTGATTTAATCCACCATTAACACATTTATGCCCGAAATTAAAAATGTTAAAAAAATTTTTTTTTAAATTTAAATATATAGTCTATTTTAGTCCTAGAAAGTCAATTTCCAAGAATTTTTAAAAAATTCTCTCTTTCATAGATTTTTAAGCTGTGTCTTTTTAGACATGGTGGGCATTTGCGTTTGCAACAATTGAAAATTTAAATAATGAAACTTTTTGTTAAAGTTATATATATATATATATATATATATATATATATATATATATATATATATATATATATATATATATATATATATATATATATATATATATATATATATATATATATATATATATATATGAAATTTATTTTATATGATATTTAACAAAGCATTCTCTTGCATGAAGACCTACATTGCATTTTGTGCAACGAAATTGGACGGATATTCCACAGATTGCACATCTCCTACGCTTGTCTATTCTGTCTATTAGATGATCTTTTCGGTCAAATCGAATGTCATTCAGTACTTGTGTTTTAGTACTTGGTTTTACGCTTCGTTGTGTTGGTATGTCAGGGGCAGATAAAAGTGATATAACTATTTGTCTTGTAAATTCAAGAAGCGGAATGCTTTCAATATTACGGTATAGCATCCACAAATTGACAACACTGACATTTAGGCAAAAGCGAAAGTAAGGCCAATACCATTTTTTTGATTGTATTTTAATTCGGTATAATGCTCGCATTTTGTCGAACAGATCCACCCCTTCCATGTTTTTATTATACACTTTTACGATATTTGGTTGAGGAATGACTGCTTGTTTCCTCTCTCCTCTGCTCCAACGTTTGCAGCTACCAATTTCAAAGATGCCTCTTTCTTTTGAGTTTGTAACCATGGTTACTTGACTGTTGTCATTCCATCGAACAAGAGTAATTCCAGATTTTTTTTCTTCTACAGCACAGTAAGTGCCCCGACATGTCTTTTTCAAGTCTTGCAAAGGAGCATTCTCAATTCTGTTACTTCGGATTGTTCCAATGCAAAACAATTTGTTAGCTGCAAGGGTGTCCATCAATGAAAGTGATGTAAAATAATTGTCCATATATATGGACGACCCTTCAGGAACGAATCCTAAGCACAGCTTCTCTATCACAGAAGATCCTACTGTCTTCCCAGGTATCTTGTCCCCTCCTGTATATGGATGAAACTTGATTAGGTATCCTTCTGGTGTAGTTAAGCACCAAAATTTGAACCCAAATCTAATAGGTTTTCCTCTAATAAATTGCTTCATGGAATGATCCCCATAATATGGCTCCATAGCTTCATCTAAAGAAAATTTACTGCCAAGAGGCTCGATGAAATTAAAAAATTTGTTGTTCAAATGATCTATGAGGGGTCGAATTTTGTACGCTTTGTCATTAGGATCAATGGTCATATTATCATTGAAATGTAGAAATTGGTGAATTTTTTCAAATTTATTTCTACTTATAGAATTATTAACTAAACTGTTGCTTGAATCGGGACGTCTTTCCCAGTACATTCTTCTAAAGGGAAGTTTGTTGTAACCGGACAGCAATAGAATTCCGAAATAAATGTACAATTCATCGACAGAAAGTGTAAATTGCTCGTCTCCTTTTTGAGAAGCATATTTTACAGATTCTCTGCATATATGACCCATAAATTCCTTCGTAAAACACATCTTGAAAAGGTCGATCGGTTTTCCTTGGGATTTCTCTAGGTTCTCTAGAATTGCAGGCTTGTTCTTCGCTGCATTGCAGTCATATATCTTGGATGATTTTTTTAAAGATTTTGAAGACCATTTCCGTAAAATAAATTTTTTACTTTTACTTGAAATTATGCATTGCTTTTTTGACTGACTAGTTGACGGTTCTGATATTTCCTCATCTACTTGAATATCTATCGTAAGTCCTTTTCTTATTGCCCTTAGCTCTGCTTTTTGAGATAAAACTCCTTTCCCAATGTTTCTAACATTGGTGGTGAATTCCTCTGCCTCACTGTTGGCATCGTCTCTATCAGAGTCCCCACCATCCTGAGGTGGATTGAGAACAATTTCAAGAAGATCTGCCGCATCAATTTCAGTACTTACAATTTCAGGTTGCTCATCATTATCTAACATATTCAAGATTTCCTCTGCATCACTTATAATGTTAAGTTTTTTAGAGACCATATTATGCTGAAAATTATATATATATATATATATATATATATATATATATATATATATATATATATATATATATATATATATATATATATATATATATATATATATATATATATATATATATATATATATATATAGTATATTTTAGTATTTAGGCTTAAATTTCAGCTACAATAGCAAGTAAAGATGAAATCGAAAGTTTCTGAGACACAAAAAAAATATAGTTCAAATATTTGTTAATGTTACTTCCCACTGTGTCTAAATAGATACGCGATTAAAAAGCACCCTATAAAATTTATTTCACTAATGAAATATTCATTTTCGCATTTTCAGCACACAGTACAATTATTAATAAATAAATAAAAAAAATAAATTATCCAAACATATAACCACCCCAAAAAATACTTACAAGTCAACACTCACCCTCATCAAAAATTTAACTACTGGAATTATTGCATGTAGAAACAAAGTATAAAACAATGTGAGAAAAAAGTTGTCATATATCGCTAGAAGAATCATTCCTTAGGATAGCCATGTGTACCAACCGCGAATTTTTTTTTAAAATTTTTTAAATATTTTATGGTCATGTTTTTGGTGTCTAAATAGACATGGTGGGCATTAATGGGTTAGTCTGACGACTCGCACCTGGGGTCCACTTCAAAGCCTTATACCTCTTTACACGTATGGAGTGGGGGAATAGACTCTAAATTTGGAATGCCCAACCTCATTGTAAGGTTTTATTAGCTTTTCAGACTCTTCGAATGTATAACTGAAGTTACGACGGCTAAAATTTAGATATCGCTTAAATCGCGCATACGGATAGATTTCGTCATGCTGAGGTCGAATATGAAAGTCCCATGATCATACCAGCTTCTGTTCATGATAAGATTCTCCCCTCCCTTTGTGTCACTTCTCGCTATCTGCCCCAGTTTGAGAGATATTAAAGGTATAAAATGTTTTTAAACTTAAATTTTTTTCAGGAGTTTAGGTCGACTTCCGCTCGTAGTTCCATTTTCGGCAAAATAATTGTGGTTTTGGATGTTGGAAATGCACTAACTGGCTAATATTTGTCAGTTCTACTTTTTATCTCACATGTCACGACGATATCTACTATGGGTTCAGAGATATAATCTCAAGGAAATTGATATAATTTAACAGAATGAGCTTATGTTCGTTTTTTCCTAAGATTTTGAACGTTCTGACGGTTTTTGGTCCTCAATAACTCAAAACCTAAAGGACTTACAATTTTCGTCTTTTCGTCTTCTTCGTTTTCTGGGGGTATACATCCAGTTAGGGGATGCATTTTTGCTTAATGAACTATCTTGATAGAGACAAAGGGTTCTAATATATTTTGGTCAGAATGTTAGTACTCAAGCTAATACTAGAGTTACAGACGAAAAAACGACTAGCTTACATTATAGATGTCACAAAAAAATTATTCTGTAGTTTATTCTGCCATACCTACATTCCAAAATCTACGTCCAATTGTAAATGTCATAACTTCTAATAGAAAATTTTGTGACGTTCCTACATGGGGCATAGCGCTCTTATGTAAGCAGGTGACATATCTCGAAATCTGTCACAGCTGTGACATTGCATAAGGTGACATAGCCCCTATACAAAATGTTGAGTATAGCAAACATTTTTTTGCCAATAAAACTTAATTTAGATTTTATTACTGAGATTTTGAAAACTTACCTAAAAATTTAGCTTTCATTGTTATTATGGCCTAGTGTTATTATTATTATTAGCTCTCTAACATTTTGGCCAATTATTATTATTAGTAATAATTTTGTTTAGAGTACGACATAAACAATATTACAAGTACATGTCCCCGGACCCATAAGTGGTGTTAATGTTCAGAGTTCGTTAGCATAGCCAATTTTTTTCCCAAATGAACTTCTTTTTTAGTTTCAGGAATAGTAAAACCTATCTGCGTGAGTGTGTGCGTGTGTTGTGTGCACGTGCGTGAGTGCGTGCGCACGCATATTCTAAAATAAAAGTGAAATTACTATTTGGTGAAAAGATGGGTGACAACCATATAACCACTATGATGTTACTGTGTTGACGATTTGAACGAGTTTTGAAAACATGTTGTAAACCATTTTAATTAAGAAAATAAAATGTTGATGTTTTGGACAAGAAATAATGTTGAAAATTTACACGACACTACTCGTTTTTGAAATTGTCTGTCAATGTTTGGGCTATTTCCACCTATTATCAACAGCAATATCATAAATGCACGACTAGCAGCGAATGGTATTCCACTGCATTCTCATCCTTTCTCTGTCCAACTCTCCGACCCCAGACTTAACCGCTATGCTCAGTCTTACATATACTCTACTGGTAAAGTCTGGAACACACTCCCTTCATCTGTTTTCCCAACTTCCTTTGACTTGCATACTTTCAAACGCCGTGTATCTGGACACGTTGGCCATGATAATAGATCTTTCCCAACTCCGGTGGAATTTGGTAGGCCTCTGGCCTTTGCCCACCGGGGGAAACATAAAATATATATATATATATTATATATATATATATATATATATATATATATATATATATATATATATATATATATATATATATATATATATATATATATATATATATATATATAGTGACAAATAAATTAACAAAAGGTGATAATAAGCAAGGTGATATAAACAGTGGTCAAAAGACTATTCTAAAATACTAAAATCAAAGTTCTAAGCAGTTCAAGTTGAAGTTACTTGCTTAATTACTGTGTTAGTTTTATAAAGTAAATAATTATTGTTAATATAACGGGGGTTTGTACTATAGTGTCACAAGACGTGATCCGGAGTGGACTATTGTCTGTCTTGTGAGCCCGGAATTCTTATTTACCTGTTAATAATGTCTAGGGATGATTTAAATATTTAATAAAATATAATAATACTTCTTTTAATTTCCTTATATATAAGCAAAGAATCATTAGGAGGAATTCTACTTCTCCTATTATCCTTCTTTGGAGGTATTCGTTTCTCCACTCTTCTTATTCTTCTAGGAGGAATTCTACTTCTCCTATTCTTCTCTGGAGGTATTCTGCTTCTCCAATCTATTTAACTTTTCAGGAGGAATTCTACTTCTCCTAATCTTCTTAAATTCTTCAGGAGGAATCCTACTTCTCCTTTTCTTCTCTGGAGGTATTCTGCTTCTCCAATCTATTTAACTTTTCAGGAGGAATTCTACTTCTCCTAATCTTCTTAAATTCTTCAGGAGGAATCCTACTTCTCCTTTTCTTCTCTGGAGGTATTCTGCTTCTCCAATCTATTTAACTTTTCAGGAGGAATTCTACTTCTCCTAATCTTCTTAAATTCTTCAGGAGGAATCCTACTTCTCCTTTTCTTCTCTGGAGGTATTCTGCTTCTCCAATCTATTTAACTTTTCAGGAGGAATTCTACTTCTCCTAATCTTCTTAAATTCTTCAGGAGGAATCCTACTTCTCCAATTAATTTACTTAATATCTCTCAGGAGGTATTCAACTTCTCCTATTATTCTTTTCTGGAGGAATTCTACTTCTCCTAATCTTCTTAAATTCTTCAGGAGGAATCCTACTTCTCCTTTAATACTTAATCTTTCAGGAGGTATTTAACTTCTCCTATCTCTTTTTAATTCTTCAGGAGGTATTCAACTTCTGTCGCTCTATTAACCCTTTTGCCGGGTTTCTCTCTTTTAGATTACGATCATGTGAAATGACCCTTAATTAATTAAGGTGACACGTTTAAGTATCTCACTTCATTAACTAAGATACTATCATAATTTACGTGTCGCGTGAGTTAACTATGAAATATATTTTGTTCTTCATATCTTCTATTATTAAACGAACTGATCTCAATATATTCGCACTGCATTTTAAACTGTTGAATTATTAATTTTATAATTTTCATTCGTAAATTACTATTAAATGGGTGCGAAGTTCAAAAACGTAACAATGGCGTATCTTCCATTGTTACATATAGTAACATAGTGGGTTGGGATGGCAACTGAAACCTTGGAGTGCTTAGACAGGAGTCCAACAACACCAAGACCACAAAAAACGTATTGAGATAAAGGAAGAAAGAAGAAAAAAGGTAAATTAAAACAGTTAACACTATTTCTGTTATATATATATATATATATATATATATATATATAATATATATATATATATATATATATATATATATATATATATATATATATATATATATATATATATATATATATATATATATATATATATATACGATTTTGTCATTGACAGGATTGGATCATGTGAGGAGAACCAAAACCAAGGGCAACAGGACTAGCAAAACGGCCCTTTGCTTACACAGCTAATCTTAATGTCTGTAACTACAACTTTTTTCACAATTTCCGTCTAAATGGTGGAGTCTGTGCCTATGTTAACATTAACACTCCTGTGACACGTCTCGTAAATCTAGAATCTCTTAATTTCGATGTTTTATGGCTTAAAATCTGTCTTCCTACTACTACAATTATCTTGTGTTTCTGCTACTGCTCCCCTAATGGAACAGATTTTCCTGTTTTTTTTTTTCAATATCTTACTACTACTCAAGAGACTGTCACTTCTTCTCATCCAAATGCTGAGGTCCTCTATTTAGGGGATTTCAACGTACATCACACTGAGTGGTTGGGTTCCTCTCATACTGATACAGGTGGGGAGGCTAAATCATTCAGTATTCTTAACGATCTGGAGCAGTTGATTAGGGAACCCACACACATTCCAGATCGTCCTAACCAATTCTTGAATACACTTGATTTATGCTTCACCACTACTCATTCTAGTTATAAATACACCAATTTTCCCTCCTATTGGTAACTCTGACCATAATCTTATAGCTCTTAGTTATAATGCTTTCTCTACAACAGCTCCACCATGCCCTAAACGTACTTTCTGGCACTTAAATCGGGCTAATTGGGGGGCAATGCGCCGCTTCTTTGCTAACTATCATTGGAGTGAATTTTGCTTTGTCTCGGGGGACGCTTCTGTCTCTGTTGAAAAGGTAGGGGCCGTAATCCTTGACGGGATGGGCAGATTCATTTCATCTTCAACTAAATCTTTTTCTCCTCAAAATCCTTGGTTCGATGGCAATTGTTCTCTTGCCCTTCGGGAAAAAGACAATGCTTATCGTGAATGGAAAAACTCTCCTTCTCCTATCACTGTTGCTAATTTTCATTCAGCTCGGAATCGTTGCAGGGATGTTCTTCGACGGACTAAGCGTATTTTCATAAAAAGGAAGTGCGCTGACCTCCATGGCTTTCCTACTGATAAAAATTTCTGGCCTCTTGTCAAAAATATCTCTAACAACTTCTGTAAATATGCCTTTCCACCTCTTATTCGCTCTGATGGTTCTGTAGCTAATACTCCTTCTGAAAAGGATAATCTCTTCGGCCTCCTTTTTTCATCTAATTCCACCCTGCTCGATTCTGGCATCCCTCCTCCTACTCCTTTCAGGTGTCCCATGTCTGTACCTATAATTACTCATGATCGGGTGCATGGGATCCTGAAATCTATGAACGTCAGGAAGGCCAGTGACCCGGATGGCATTCCCCCTCGTGTTCTGAGGGAGTGTGCTTCCGAGTTGGCCCCTGTCCTCGTTCAGCTCTACTCTCTTTGCCTTAATACTAATACTTTTCCTCTATGCTGGAAGCGTGCATTTGTTCAGCCGATCCCGAAAAAAGGTAGTCGTTCTGACCCTTCTAACTATCGACCTATCGCTCTCACTTGTGTTCTGTCTAAAATTTTTGAAACTCTCCTCAACTCTCATTTCCTGGATCATTTGGAGTCTCATTCTCTTCTTTCTGATCACCAGTATGGCTTTCGACGCTCGAGGTCAACTGGTGACATACTCTCCTATCTTACTGATCTATGGTCTTCTGCCCTTAGGGACTTCGGGGAGTCTTGTGTGGTGGCGCTTGACATATCCAAGGCTTTTGACCGGGTATGGCATGCGTCGCTGCTCTCCAAGCTCCCTTCCTTTGGGTTTCCTCCTTCTCTTTGCTTACTCTTGTCTAGTTTTCTCTCAGATCGCTTCCATTTCGGCACTTGTAGATGGAGCGACCTCTTCCTCCTTTTCTGTCAACTGTGGTGTTCCTCAGGGTTCCGTTTTATCTCCAACCTTATTCTTACTTTTCATTAACGATCTTCTCAACTGCACTTCTAACTCTGTTCACTCTTATGCTGATGACTAAACTCTACATTCTTCTACTCATTTCAAATCTGCTCCCTCTTTTGCTTCTAGAGTTGCTTCTCGTCTTCAACTTTCCGATTCTATTCTTGCCGATCTGGATGGGATTTCCCAGTGGGGTCATAGCAACCTTGTGAAATTCAACTCTAAAAACTCAACTTCTTCACATCTCCCTCTCAAAAACACCTCCTAACTTTCCTATCCTCTTCGATGGCTCTACCGTCTCACCTGTAAATAACATTAAAATTCTTGGTCTAAACATAAACAATAAACTCTCTTGGAAACCACATATCACAATGGTTGCTAAAGCGGCCTCTAAGAAGCTGGGAATTCTGTTCAGATTGCGAGAATTTTTTTCTTCTGAGCAGTTACTCCAAATATATAAGGGACTTATTCGTCCTTGTATGGAGTACTGTTCTCACATTTAGGTGGGCTCCTGCTCCTCCTCTCTTCTGGATAGGGTTGAGTCAAAAGCTAAAAGATTAATAAACTGTCCCCTACTTTCAAACTCTCTTGACCCTCTATCTCTGCGACGTGACGTTGGCGCGCTATCTCTTTTCTACAGGTACTACAATGGCAGGTGCTCGAGGGAATTGGCCTCTCGCATTCCTCCACCGTTGCGTCGTCCTCGTTGCACAAGGGGTGCCCTGCTTTCGCACCAATTTTGTGTGGACGTAGGAAATCCCAGGCTTGCCCATTGTGGTACCTCCTTCTTTCCAGCCACCTCTTTTTTGTGGAATTCTCTACCATCATCTATTTTTCCTCCTGTATTTAATCTTCCACTCTTCAAGGCTTCCGTCTGCGCCCATCTGAGAGCTGTGCGTTAGGTGTGTGTGTGTTTGAATGTGTTTTGTCCTTGTGTGTGTGCCCCCTAATTGAAAAGGGCTCTGCCCGTGAGTGGTGGCGTTCTGTAAAAAAAAAAAAACTGTTTGCAACAAATTCAGGAGCGGCATTGGAAATCATAACCCAGAGAAGCATAATCTTCTGGAGAGCTTTTGGAGAATGAGTGTTTAGAGGTTAATTGGAAAACAATATTAGTCCAACTGAAAGGGATTAAATAAAACTCAAGGATAGCAATGAAATCAATGAGTCGAAAAAAAAGGATCTTTTAGAGAGCTCTGGAAGAGGGACATTTAAGAGCAGATGGAGAAAAGTGCTGGTTCTACTGTCAGGGTGAAAACTTTTCCCGGGAGTAGTATATATATATATATATATATATATATATATATATATATATATATATATATATATATATATATATATATATATATATATATATATATATATATATATATATATATATATATATATATATATATATGATACAACCATTTATTAATAGCTCCTACAAAAACAAAATGAATTATGATGAAAGAAAAAGGTGTTATTCAATAGATTCTAAATTAACAAGAACTTTGGCCCAGATATTTGCACCTTTGTTGGGAATAAAATAAATTTTATATCAATAAAACCAACTGAGAGAGAAAGAGGTTTTCAAATGATGCAAATATCAACGAAGACCTACATTATGAAGATCATAATGAAAACCCAAAAATAACACTAATAAAAAGTTACAAACACAAATAAATTTTAATAATAATACAGTAAAGAAAATTATCACTTACTTTTCCATTAAAAACTTACTTCTAATATAAAAAGAAATGACAAATGAAATATACCTTTGAATGTTGATCACGTGATTTCTCAATCAGTGTTTGATTTTCTGATTTTACATCATTCTTGAACGGCTCTTCCTCTAACACTGATACAAACTCAAATTCTTTTAACTCCGACTTTACTGATTCTTTTTCATCTAATTCTTCATTCTTGATGGCTGATAATGCTAATTCTGTTCCATTGACAGGATAAATCTGGAATAAAATCAAAAGATTTAACTAAAAATTAAGCCAATTGTTCAAAAATTCTGTAAAAAGAAAAATTCAAGCTTAAAGATACATCGAGCTGCAAAAAAAAAAAAAACACACACACACTCTTCCAGCCATTGTGATTTACTGAGTTAATTATAAATCTTTATTAAAGATTAAAAAACATTAAAAATAGTAAGTGAGCTTCATAAAGGGAAGGAATTGTCAATGAAATCCTTAAGATTAAGAAAGATATTTCAAGACCTGAACTTTTAAAAAAAATATATAAATTTTACATTTCTTGACTTTTAAGTTTTAAAGTTTAAAGCAAAATCAATATTATCAGGGATGGGGAGCTAATAAAATTTGTTTCAGCTTCAGCTCTAGAGCCATTGATTTGAGTGGCCCAAGTTCCAGCTCCAGATCTGCCTTTGGTTTAAAGATTTTCCAAATTCTTATACAGTTGTTTTTAGGTATTACTGTCACACAGGAACATCAGCCCAAATGTAGTTCTGTAACAATGGGACTCAAAACCCCATTCTTATATAATAGTTATGAGCTGGACACAACTTTGCTCGTACAATGCAAAGTCCCATTTTTTTAATTTTTTTTATTCAATACAACCAAATTTATAAAACGAAATATATACTCTTCATCAAAAGAATTAAACAATAATTTAAAAATTTTATTCAAAATGAATTTGTTTTAATGAAACAGTATGGCTTCAATTAGATCCTCTTTTCACTGAGGCACTTAAGTCTGACCAAATTATTCAAAGGGTCGAAATAGGCGTTCCACACTCACTTGTGTTGTTGGCATTGAAGCTAATATTGAAGTTAGTCATCGTTTGCTATCTATTTTTCCTTCAGTCAGATGGCGTTTGGCTTTCAGATCAAAAAACTCTTCATAAGCTGCTTCATGCTCAAAATTTAAAGAGGATGATGAAGATGAAGGTTGGTTTACATTAAATTACATTAAGTGTTTGTTTGGCATTTTTCACTTCCTTCTTTTTGAGTTGCTGTTGTTTAAAGTATTATATTGCTCTATTCGAATTACTATATTAATCAATGCTATCTTTCCTTGACTGGCCTGTACATCATTTAGCTTAATCCGGTACTTTGAATCAATATAGACTGAAGCAAGTATGGCTTCATTATTAAGGAGAACTTCCTCTCTTTTTTCCATAGACTCTTTAAATGCATCAACAATTGTTCCACCTATTTTAGAAAATGTCTGCATAAGTTTTTGTCACTCTTTATAAAAGAATCCAGGAGTTAACTGAGCTACTTTTAATCTTTTAAGCACTAGGAATGGATGGCAAAGGATTGCTTCAAGCCTTTCTACCTTACATCACTGGAAATCAGTCATTATAATGTCTGGGTGAGCCATGTCAATTAATGCATTCTTTAGCTCTAAAAAGAGCTTAATCATTAGTTAAGTAAAGCCTTACATAGTTGCTTTGTCTAAGATAGCAACTTTTCCTCCTTTACGTTTTAATATAGCTTCAACTTTTGATGTTCGTGCAGACACAACAATCTGATGTACATTAGCTATAAGAGTATGAACATGTTCTTTCAAACCATCTCTGATAGCAAGCTGTAACGTATGTATAGCACATCACATGTGCTCTATTTTTACAGCAGTGAAAACAGATTCCACATCTTCATTTAATTCTGTTTCAAAACCACCTTAACAATTTTCTGGGTCAGTGACACGTGACACAAATTTTGAATTCACAATCTAAATTTGTATTATCTATTTCAGAGGAGTCTACAACAAGTTTATCTATTACACTTATCATGTTGGAAATAAATGTCCAACTAAAACTGCTAAAACTTGCTCTTTAGTAAGTTCAAACTCTTTGAGAATTTCCTCAACTAGATTCTAATAAATTACGATGTATGTTGTGCTTGCATTTCTCGAGCGTCTAAAGTACGTGTTGTCATTTTGTTATTTGAGTTGGTTAATTGGATATTCATTGCAAAATAATTTATTCTCTGTCTAGTACATGCATCTATTTTTAGAAGAAAAATTTCCCATGGAGCATTTGTTTGAGCACTTTTTCCTTCCTTTCAGCTTCACTATCAATATTTTTCTGACATCATGTCTTTCTTTTTGGCTAATTCACCATTTAATTCAGTAAATGCTGGAGAGTAAAAGAATTTTAAGGGTACTCCTTCATTTTCAACCATTTTGATAATTTGAGTTTTAAATTTTTCAGCTGTCATTGATATCGTTATCTTTTGACTTGTTACAAATCTTCAAATAGAAGGTTGTATACATGAAGGGTTTTGGGTTACTAGTGTAACCTTTCATTGGTTTTCTTCTTCTACTATTTTAAAAATTTCAAGATGCTGATTTGCAAATGATGTTTTAAATTAGATGTCTTAAGAGCTTATTTTTAATCCACAGATAACTTGACAAAGCAAAATATTTTCTTCAATTTCACTTTCTTTGAATTATTTTGATATTAATGATTTATTACATTTCTTGGTTTTCATTGAGAAAATTACTTAAAAATCAATTTTAAAGAGAAATTTAATTATTTTATATTAAAGTACGCCTTCAGTATTACCGATTACTGTATTAATTATTATAAAATATTAGCCTGAATATATATATATATATATATATATATATATATATATATATATATATATATATATATATATATATATATATATATATATATATATATATATATATATATATATATATATATATATATATATATATATATATATATATAGGGTGAGTCGGGAGGAATGGACCACTCATGGAGTGGATTGTACATGGGTATTTAAGTGGGTATTCAGGATAATAATGTAAAAAAAAACACATTATGTTCTTATCCAATTTACATTTGTTTTCATTTTATAGCATGTTGACATTTTTTGTCTGTCGGTGTGAATTTTTCAAAATAAAAAACAAAAATTTGACATCTAGTCAAATAATTGCATATAACTTTTTTTCTGTAAAGCAGAGAACAAAACTCTGTTAGAAGCTTTTGTAGCCAATAGGTTTTGAAATATACCTTCCAAATTTCAGATCATTCCAAAAATTGGTTTGGCCCCAGAGTCCACTTGAAGTTGGGTGAAATTTTCAAAAAAAACTTTTAAACTGTTATAGTCTCCTAAAAACGTTATTAATGGATTTTTTAGACAGAAAAAAAGCTATCTATACTGAAATTTCAAGGAGATTTGGATATAAAAAAAAATTTCAACACTGGATCCTTCCCTTAAGGGAAGGATCCAATGTTGAAAAAAAATTTTTTTTTACCCAATTCTTCTGGAAATTTCAGTATAGATGGGTTTTTCCTGACTAAAAACTCCAATCTTAATATTTTTACAAGACTATAACAGTTTAAAAGTTTTTTTTGAAAATTTCACCCAACTTCAAATGGACTCTGGGGCCAAACCACTTTTTGGAATGATCTGAAATTTGGAAGGTATATTTCAAAATCTATTGGCTACAAAAGCTTCTAACAGAGTTTTGTTCTCTGCTTTACAGAAAAAAAGTTATAAGCAATTACTTGACTAGATATAGAAACTTTTTTTTCCAATTTTGAAAAATTGACATCTCTGAACAAAAAAAGTCATCACGCTATAAAATGAAAACAAATGTAAATCGGATAAGAAAATGTGCATTTTTTTATGTTATTATCCTGTGTACAATACACTCTTTGAGGTTGGTCCATTCCTCTCAACCTACCCTATATATATATATATATATATATATAATATATATATATATATATATATATATATATATATATATATATATATATATATATATATATATATATATATATATAATATATATATATATATATATATATATATTATATATATATATATATATATATATATATATATATATATATATATATATATATATATATATATATATATATATATATATATATATATATATATATATATATATGAAGAGAATAAAGTTTAATTAAATAAAATAAAATCAGAGGTTATGGACAGAAATTTTTTCCCAATTCACAGTGAGAAGTAATGAATTACAATAAAAATTTAAAAGAATGAATAAAATAAAATAATGAATGCTATGATAGCAAAATACATTTGGAGCTGAGAGCTACATCCTTTTTTTGGGCTCCAGATCCACCCATCATCCTAAAAACTGCTCCAGCTCCGCAAAAATCTTTTGGCTCCCAGCTCCCCAGCCCTGAATGTTATTATTATTATTATTATTATTATTATTAGTCCATCTCATAAATGTGGACTTATTCAAATTATAAAATGTTTGAAAAAAACTGCAATTAAGAAAAACTGGAAGAAAAAAAAAATTAAAGTGAATGTGAAAAAAGTTTTGAAGTCACCAAATTTTTTTAATAATATTTCTCAAAAGATGTCCTTGTTAATAATACTGATGATTTTCATGCACCTTATATGAAATGTTTAAAATGAGCTATAAGAAAAAAAAAAAAAAAAAAAAAAAGATAAAGGACCCCTCAAAAAATTATATTTGATATTTACAGCATGTAAAATAAAGTCTTACATATTTCCATTACCCTGTCACTATAAATGACCCTACTACCTACTTGTCTCCTTTGTCAATCCTAATTTCCAGTTCTTAAGAGGCTGCAACATCACAATTGTTTAATTAAAATCAAAAAATTCTGCATTCAAGTTTCACATAAAAATTTTTGTTCATTACATTAACACATAGATCTATGTACTTCCCAAATTCCCCATATCCTCTATATATATATATATATATATATATATATATATATATATATATATATATATATATATATATATATATATATATATATATATATATATATATATATATATATATATATATATACGGTATATATATAAACAATCTTGACTTGAGGTTAACTACTTGTCCTTTTCTCTATAAATATGCTGTCCTCGCACCTATTGGTGGCTCTGACCACAATCTAATATCTCTTAATTTTCATGCTTTCTCACCAACTGCCCCACCCTGCCCTAAGCTCATCTTCTGTCACTTTGATTGGGCTGACTAGAAGACCTTGCGTTGCTTCTATGCTAACTATCCCTGGAGGGACCGATTTGTCTCTGAAGACACGTCAGTTTCTGCTGATAAGGTGGGGGCTGTAATCATTGATGGAATAAGCAGGTTCATTCCTTCTTCATCTAAATCTCTCTCTCCTCAGAATCCATAGTTCAACAGCGCATGCTATTATTACATTTAGGTTAGAGACATCGTGTATGGAGTGAAAAAACTCGCCTTCTCCTATTTTTCTTGCAGATTTTCATTCAGCTCAGAATCGTTGCAGGGATATTCTTCGACAAGCAAAGCAAATTTTCACAAAACAAAGGTGTGCTGAGCTTCTAAACTCTTCTACTGATAAATCTTTCTGGCCTGTTGCCAAAAACATCTCTAACAACTTCTGCAAATCTTCCTTTCCTCCTCTTAGTCACTCTGATGGTTCTGTTGCTAACACTTCAACTGAAAAGGCTAATCTCTTCTTCGGTCTTATGTTCTCCACTAATTCAATCCTGGAAGACTTCGGAAATCCTCTTCCTACTTCTTCTCTTCTCAGATTCTCCATTCCTTTAGCTGTGATACATCTGATCAGTGCATGTGCTTCTGAAATCTATGAATGTTAGGAAGGCAAGTGGCATGGATGGTATTCCTTCTCGAGTTTAAAGGGAGTGTGCTTCTGAGCTGTCTCCATCCCTCATTTAACTTTTCTCTATGCCTAAATACTAATACTTTCCCACAGTGTTGGAAGCGCACATTGGTCCAGCCTATTCTGAAGAAAGTTAGCTGCTCTGATCCTTCCAACTATCGCCCTATAGCTCTCACTTGTATAATGTCTAAGATCTTTGAAACCCTTCTCAACTCTCACTTCTTGGATCATCTGGAATCTCATTCCCTTCCTTCTGATCAGTATGGCTTTCAACATTCGAGGTCTACTGGTGATATACTTTCCTATCTCACAGATTTATGGTCTTCTGCTCTTAGGAACCATGGGGAGACGTGTGGTGGCACTTGACATATCTAAGGCATTTAACCGGGTATGGCATGCATCACTGCTTTCCAAGCAAGCTCCCCTCCTTCTCTTTCCTTACTTACGTCTAGTTCTCTTTCTAATCGTTTCATTTCGGCTGTTGTTGATGGAGCAACTTCTTTCTTTCCTGTCAATAGTGGTGTTACTCAGGGATCTGTCTTAACTCCTACTCTATTCATACTTTTCATTAATGATCTCAGCTGCTCATCTAACTCTATCCATTCATACGCTGATGACTCGACCCTCCATTCTCCTACTCATATCAAATCTGCTCCCTCCTTTGCTTCTAGAAATGCCTCACATCTTTATCTTTCCGATTCTATTCTTGCTGATCTGGATAGAATTTCCTAGTGGGGCCTTCTCAACTTTGTGAAATTCAACTCTTTAAAAACTCAATTTCTTAAAATCTCCCTCTCAAAGACACCACTTAAATTTTCTATTTCTTTCAATGGTTCTTGCGTCTCTCATGCTGACAATATAAACATCCTTGGCCTTCACATAAACAAAAAATTGTCTTGGAAACCTCATCACAAAAGTTTCTAAGATGGCCTCAAAGAAGCTGAGAGTTCTGTTTGCAATAGAAATGTGCAATAGGTGGGATTCGCAAATTTTTAAATTTTTTTTCTTTCTTTCACAAATTTTTAAATTTTTTTTCTTTCTGTATCACCTTTCTTTTGTTTCTCTAACACCCTCTCCTTGAATAGTCAGGGAATAAATAGGGCTTTGTCCGTGAGCGGTGGTGATGTGTAAAAAAAAATAAAAAAATAAAAAAAAGAGAGAGAGAGAGAGAGAGAGACCCTTATATATACACACAAAAATACCTGAGAATAGTGTTGAAAATCATCAAATTCTGGATCTAATTCTTCCAGCTTGATATCGATTTCTGATTTGATATCCATTTTAATATTTATTTTAATGGATATATATTAAACTTATCACCCTGTAAACAAAAACAAAAAAAATACATTCATTAAAAAAATATCTCTAAAATAATTTAATTTGAAATTTAATTAAGAATTTTGGGAATAAATAGCCTACTATATATTTTATTCCTTCTGCATTTTGCATTGCATAATTTAAAAAAAAAAAAAAATTTAAGTTCAATTTTTTGTCATTTTCCATTTATTTTTTTTAAAAACAGAGATAAAGTTAATATTGAAATATTTTTTACTGAATGTTTTTCTGGGAAAGCATTAACTATCTTGCAACTCTACAACTAAATTCATCTGTTCTGTCTACTTATATCCTAACTCTACAGACTATCCAAAATTCTTTGACTATCTTAACTGGAAAATAGAACACCTTTTTTCTTCTTCTTTCTATAAAATCATCATTTTAGGTGATTTCAATGTTCACCACTGCTAGGGACCGACCGGGGCTGGAATTTGGCTGGTGCCAGGGTTCTGATCGGGGTTGCCAAAAATTTGTAGAGGTTAAAAGCACTGAAATTTTACTTCAAAAAAATTAGATATAAATTTAATTGAGGTTTATTTAATTATAAGAAAGGCGTAGAATAGCCAACATTCACTTAAATTAATGATTATATGGATTTTCTTCGAAAAAAATCAGAAAATTACAGATTTTGTATAACAAAAAGTACAAAAAATTTTTAAAAAATTTGTTTTTGATTCATAATAGTGATTCAACTGCTTTAACTAGGTAAGAACCTAATGTAAAGTTTGAAAAAATGCAAGATATAAAATTATCAATATAACCTGTATTTATACATATTATTATTATTTTTGCTGTGTATTAAACTTGTATCAATTAGCTACATTATTTCAAAATTATTATTTTGTTTATACTTTCAGTCAATATAGTTATATATAATATATATATATATATATATATATATATATATATATATATATATATATATATATATATATATATATATATATATATATATATATATATATATATATATATATATATATATATATATATATATATATATATATATATATATATATATATATATATATATATATATATATATATATATATATATATATATATATATATATATATATATATATATATATATATATATATATATATATATATATATATATATATATATATATATATATATATATATATATATATATATATATATATATATATATATATATATATATATATATATATATATATATATATATATATATATATATATATATATATATATATATATATATATATATATATATATATATATATATATATATATGGACCAACTGGGGCTGGGGTTTCCCAAATTTGGCAGGGTTTGCCTAAAATTTGTAAAGAGGTCAAAAGCACTGAAATTTTACTTTAAAAAAATTAGTTGTAAATTTAATTGAGGTTTATTTAATTATAAGAAAGGTGTAGAATAGCTAACATTAACTTATATTAATGATTATTTGGATTTTCTCCGAAAAAATTCAGAAAATTACAGATTTTGTATAATATGAACAAAAATTTAAAAAAAAAAATTTTTTTTTATTCACAATAATGATTCAACAGCTTTACCTAGGCAAGAACCTAATTTAAAGTTTGAAAAAATGCAAGATATAAAATTATCAATATAACCTGTATTTATACATATCATTGTATATACATTGTATATACATTGCTATGTATCAAACTTGTATCAATTAGCTACATTATTTCAAAATTATCATTTTGTTTATATTTTGTCAATATAGTTAAAAGATCAGCTTCAGCAGTATTTGAGTACTTTACAATGTTTCAGGATAGGCTCGAAATAGCTAAATGTAACATCTGCAGCCAGAAAATTAGGAAAGGACCTCCGGGTGCTACAAGTAAAAAATTTTCAACTAAAATCACGTCTAGAAAAAAAGTTATAAGCATGTGTGAAATTTTTTTTTTTTTTGCAAAAATCGTACCCTTTAAAAAAAAAAAACGCTACCTACTAATTTCTTCATTTTTGGACATTGTTTTGAGTAGTGACAAGGCAACATTATTATTATTATTATTATTATTATTATATATATATATATATATATATATATATATATATATATATATATATATATATATATATATATATATATATATATATATATATATATATATATATATATATATATATATATATATATATATATATATATATATATATATATATATATATATATATATATATATATATATATATATATATATATATATATATATATATATATATATATATATATATATAGCGCAACAATGTTATTTGCTCTCGTGTCTCTAACTTGGAGTCTCCAGAATTCTCTACTTTATGACTTAAAGCTCTCTTCCAATTCTACTACTTAATTTTTTTGTTGTCTATTTCTCTCTTAATTTTACTGACTATAAAAAAAATCCACTATTTAAACTCCAAAATAGAGCACATTCTTTCCCCTTCTCCTTTCTCCGAAATCATCATTGTTGGTGATTTCAATGTGCACCACCGCCAATGGCTCTCATCTAGTTCTCATGATCCAGCCAGTGAACTTGCCTACAACATTTCTATCCAGAACAACCTTGTGAAGTTGGTGCAAATCCCTATCCGTATCCATGATCATCTTGGTGATGAACTCAACATACTTGATCTGTTCCTTACTTCTTATCATTCTCCTTAAACTGTTAAACTCTCCTCCTCTGGGTTCATCCGATCACCTTCTTATCTCCGTATCTTGTTCTGTCTCTTCAAGTCTTCCGCAAGAACGGCACTCGCCTTCAGCATGGAGACGTTTCTGGCACTTCGGTGTGCTAACTGGTTTGACTTTCAGTTGTAATTCTTTGACCCATGAAATTATTATTGCTTTTGTAGGAAGGGTCCCTCGTAGTGTGCTGAGCGTATAACAGAGGTGATTCTCTCTGACATGGAGGAGTATATTAAATATTCTTTCCCTTCTACTAAACCAAATAAACACTGGTTTAACTCTGCTTGTTCTCGCGATATCCGCCGTAGGGATGCAGCCTTCAGAGATTACCGTCATCTTTAAACTCCTGAAACTCATTCAATTTATATTTCATCCCGGAATCGTGCAAAATCTATTCTTCGAGACACAAAAAAATCTTTTCTCCGCCGCAAATGCAATCTTTCTGGATCCTCTTCCTCTCGCCCTTTCTGGCATTTGCAAAAATTGTAAACTCTAACTTTGCTTTTTCCTCTTTCCCTCCTCTAGTTTCTTCTGATAGCACAACTGCCATTTTACCTTCTACTAAAGCTGAACTCTTCGCTCATACTTTTTGCCTCTAATTCTACCTTAGACAATTCCGGAGCTATTCCTCTTTCTTCAACCCCCTCTAACTCATTTATGCCTTACATTGTAATTTCTTCTAAAGATGTCATTTCTGCTCTGTCTGAGCTTTTAACACTAAGAAGGTGTATGAACCTGATGGTATTACTCCTGCGGTTCTCAAAAATTGTGCTTCCGAGGTTGCACCCTGCCTTGGTAAACTATTTCATCTTTGCCTTTCTACTTTGACCTTCCCTTCTTGCTGGAAATGTGCACTCATTCAACCTGTGCCGAAGAAGAGGTACCTCTCTGAACCCTCTAACTACCGTCCTATTTATTTAACCTCCGTTCTTTCTAAAGTTTTTGAATCTATCCTTAACAGGAAAATTTGGAAACACCATAATTCTTCTAATCTTATCTCTGATCGCCAGTATGGTTTCGTAAAGAACGTTCTACATTCTTTCCCTACTTTCTTACTCTTGGTCCTCTGCTCTTCAGGGTTTCGGTGTATCTTTTGCTGTAGCGCTAGACATATCGAAAGCTTTTGATAGAGTCTGGCACAAAGCTTTGATTTCCAAACTTCCCTTCTTTCGGAATCTATCCTCTCTGTAACCTTTACTCCAATTTCCTTTCCAGTCGTTCTATAGCAGCTATTGTAGACAGCCACCGTTCTTCCTATAAATAGTGGTGTTCCTCAAGGATCTGTTCTATCTCCAACTCTTTTTCTAATTTTTAATAATGATCTTCTCTCTATTACTTTCTTTACTATGCCGATGATTCCACCCTTCATTACTCCTTTCAATTTGGAAGATGTCCCTCCCAACAACAGTTGATAGATTCAAGATAGATGCCCTTGGAGCAACTGACATATGATCTTTCTCGTATTTCAAATTGGTAGAGAAAACATGGTCGCTTTCAATGCCTCAAAAACTCAATTCCTCCATCTTTCTACTCAACACAATCTTCCACACAACTACGATATCTTCTTCAAAAGCACTCAACTCAAACCTTCATCTGTCCTCAGTATTTCTTTTTCTCATGATCTTTCTTGGAAAGATCACATTATTTCTCTCACTAAACAAGCTTCTAAGAGGTTGGGTGTTCTGATGAGCCTTCATGGTTTTTTTACGCCACCCCAGTTACTTGCTCTGTTTAGGGATGTTGTTAGCCCCTGTACACCTCACACATCTGGGGTGGTTCCACACATTAAGCTCTTCTTGAAAAGGTGGAGTCTAGGGCATTTCATTTTATAAACTCTTTTGCTCTTACTTACTTTCTCCAGTCTCTTTCTTCTGGTTGAATTGTTGCGTCACTTTCTCTATATCATCTCTATTACAACCGACATTGCTCTTCTGAACTCTCACGTCACATACCTCCTCCATTGAGAAGGGTTCATGCACACGACTTTCTACACAATCTCATCTTTTCTCTGTCCAACTCTCCGACCCCAGATTTAACCGCTATGCTCACTCTTACATATACTCTACTGGTAAAGTCTAGAGTTGTTAAAAAACGTGTTTTTTTTAAACTCGTTTTTTATTGCATTGTTTTTTTTTTTTTTTTGTTTTTTATTCGTTTTTTTGTTTTTTTTTTTTTTTTTTAAATTTCTTTAAATTTTATCATACTATTCTACTAAATACCAATTATTTACCTTGTTTATTATCAGAAACAGGTGTTCCAGGATAATAATTAATTATATATTAAGTTATATACATTAAATACTGTAAAATTTGAAATAAATTTGAAATTTTTTTTGACAATGGCTGGAAGAAAACAAACACCTGTCTATTCTTTATTTTCCATTAAGGAAAATCAATCATATAAAGGTAAAAGAGCACTCTGCAGATTGTGCTTCACTGAGGTAGCCAATAATGAATCAAGGAAAGAACAACATATACTGAATTGCAAAAAAAGCAGTGATGACAAAGATGAAATACTTGGGAAATCAGAAAGAGAGTAAGAGTACAACAAAATCAAGAAAAAGGAAGCAAAGTTATAACAAAGTTCTCTCTTCTTAATGTTTTGCTCTTGCATGCTTAATTTATATAAAACTCTTCCTTTTCAATAGCAATGCTTCTTGCCTTTCCAGATGGGGTCATATTTAGAGTGCTTGAACAGCCTCCTGTTAAATAAACAGCCATTAAGATCGTTGGCTATTGATGATGACCCATTAGTTTCCAAAGTTTTGACCAAACCTAGGGTAACAAAGCTCTTAAATGAAGTTTTTTTTGGGAGAAAGTAGAAGGCTTCCAGCGCTTATTCTTGCCAATCGCCAAGACCATAAAGACTGTGGAAGGAGATGAGCCTCATTTGTCATCAGTAATTCAATTCTTAAATATATACTTGAAGAAGTTGAAAATACATCAATAGTGACCCTCTTTTCAAGAAAGAAGAGGCAGATTTTGTGGATATTGTAAAGAAGAGAATGTCATTCTGCATAAGCAATATACACTTTGGCAGCAAACTTGCTTGACCCTCGATACAGAGGAAAAATCTGTCACCAACAGAAAATGTAAGCATTCTGTAATTTCTATTCAAGCACATACCAGATATCAACCTTTTTCATACAGTTTTAATAATATTATATATTATTATATATATATATATATATATATATATATATAGTTATATATATATATATATATATATATATATATATATATAATATATATATATATATATTATATATTATTATATATATATAAATTAAAATTATATATATTATATATATATATATATATATATATATATATTATAAAAAAAAAAAAAAAAAAAAAAAAAAAAAAAAAAAAAAAAAAAAAAAAAAT
>SEYY01025024.1:32500-33870 GCA_009176605.1 Armadillidium nasatum
CATGATTGATTGGAAGGGAAAATTGTAGACTTATGCAAACTAAGCTGAATTTTTTTTTTTTTTTTTTTTTTTTTTTTTTTTTTTTTTTTTTTTTTGTGTGTGCAAAAATAAATCATTTACTTAATGAATGCAATTTGAAGCATTTAAAAAAAATAGTTTTGGAGAGTCATTTCTTGGACCATATGGTGTCTTATTGCATTAAGAATATAATATATATATAATATATAATATAATATATATTATATAAATATATATATATATATATATATTATATATATTATAATATATATACTACTACTACTACACTGAAACTACTCCTTTTATTCTTACGGATTACAGTACTTTTATTTCAACTGCAATAAAAATAGAAATACTAATATTAATAATAATTATAATAATAATAATAATAATAATAATAATAATAATAATAATAATAATAAATAATAATAATAATAATGAGTTAGGGTAATATTTATTCAGTTGTAAAGAAACTATACGTGTGCGTATGCAAATAATTAAACTATTTTAATAACCATTAATTCGTTTTTAATTGTCTTAAACATGTCATTAGTAAATATAAAAATTTGGGGCTGGGACTTCCTCTTTTGAATAACAGTGGCCATGATGGAGGAAAATGATTATGCATAATAACCACTAATTATTTATAACCACCAGCAAATATTGTAAAGGTAATATATTTTCTAATATTTATAAATGACAACTGTAATATTTCTCCGACACTCATGGGTCGGTGATATAAGTACAGAGCCCCCTTAGGCAAATGTTCATGTGACATGCATTTGGATCTTAAATATTGTTGTAACCAAATTTAACTTGTGACTATAAATAATATCAGAAAGGAGTTTTTATTTTAGCTTACGAATTTTCAGTTACTATAATAATAATAATAATAATAATAATAATAATAATAATAATAATAATAATAATAATAATAATAATAAGAATTTAATAAAAAAAAATAATAAAATTATAATAAATAATAATAATAATAATAATAATAATAATAATAATAATAATAATAATAATAATAATAAAAAGGGCAATGATAATAACAATAATAATAATAATAATAATAATAATAATAATAATAATAATAATAATAATAATAATAATAATAATAAATATATTAATAATTTTCATTCAAATTTATAATCTTAATATCGACCTTTAAAAGTAGATTATATTTTTAAAATTTAGAATATTCGATCTTATTAATATTCAAAAAATTATGCGAGAAAATATTTTAATATTTGAAACTTTCCTAATTTAGGCCAAAATATTAAATTTACAATATAGAAATTTGCATTGATATCACAGATGTCAGAAAATAATTAATAAAATACTTAATT
>SEYY01025025.1:10000-12500 GCA_009176605.1 Armadillidium nasatum
ATGGAAATACCAATATATATAAGAGAATATATTACTTACAGTGATATATTCATGGTGGTGTTAATATATAATTATACTGCAAAGGAATTGTGAAGGTGGGGGAATTCCACATGTCAACTCCCTCAAGTCCCTAATGTTGTTGGACCTTTAGAAAAGAGATTGCTATTGGAGGTAGAAGGTAAAGAATAGTTTGTAAATAATTTTGTTTTGTTTTAAACTTGACCTCATCCAAAGAACTGAAACTGGAGCCCAAGAGATGCAAGAGCAAAAAATTTTTCGGTGCAAAGGTAGATTAGATCCATTATATATATATATATATATATATATATATATATATATATATATATATATATATATATATATATATATATATATATATATATATATATATATATATATATATATATATATATATGGATTTAAACAGAAATCTGAAGCTTTTACAGTAGGAGCATTGTCAGTAGATCCGTTATAACAAATAAGCAGAGGAGGGGGTTGATTTATAAAAGTTATTAGAGATGTGTTTGGCAAGAGGTCAAAAATTTTTGCCAGTTAAAACCAGGAGGTCAATTCACTTTCTTTTAGTGAAAGTAAGCTTAGTCTGTCCAATAATGTCCCTGCAACGATTCCGTGCTAAGTGAAAGTAAAACAAGTGATGGGAAGGCGCGAGTGAGTGCTCCATTCTCATTACCTTTTTCCTTTTGGTTTCATGACTAAATGACACGAGAATATATGAGAATGAATTGTGAATTTTGAAGAGAAAAAGTTTTAGTGAAGGAAGGATTGAATTTGCTCATCAAATCAGAGATAATTGTCCTTACACGAGTCATTCCATAGGTAGTTTTCGTCCATGGAACACAAATTTCGTCAGGTTAGAAGATACTCTTTAGAAAGAGGAAACTGCTGGAGAGAATGCATTAAAGCTAAGTTATTAGAGCAATAGAAACCATAATGGCATATTATTATAGCAAGAAGGACTTGTGGAGAAGCTTTGATAAAAAGTTTCAAAGAACTGACATATATATATATATATATATATATATATATATATATATATATATATATATATATATATATATATATATATATTTTAATTCCAGTATATATATAAATATATATATATATATATATATATATATATATATATATATATATATATATATATATATATATATATATATATATATATATATATATATATATATTATATATATATTATATATATATATATATATATATTAATATATATATATATATATATATATATATATATATATATATATATATATATATATATATATATATATATATATATATATATATATATATATATATATATATATATATATATATATATATATATATATATATATATATATATATATATATATATATATATATATATATATATATATATATATATATATATATATATATATATATATATATATATATATATATATATATATATATATATATATATATATATATATATATATATATATATATATATATATATATATATATATATATATATATATATATATATATATATATATATATATATATATATATATATATATATATATATATATATATATATATATATATATATATATATATATATATATATATAGTATAATATATATATATATATATATATATATATATATATATATATATATATATATATATATATATATATATATATATATATATATATATATATATATATATATATATATATATATATATATATATATATATATATATATGTTTGTATAAAGTACATAATTAATATAGTATTACTAATAATTTAGTTTGTATGTTAAAAGTTGGTATAGATTCGTTCCTTCCTTCCTTAGATCTGTTTTGGGTGATTTGCATGTCCCAACGGTTAGCGTAACGCCACAACTTCGGTTTATTCATTCCTTAGCCCAGCTCGCTGGAATAGAAAATCTTTCCTATCAGTAAGTTCTCTTTCTCACTCTTATATTCTACACTCATATATATATATATATATATATATATATATATATATATATATATATATATATATATATATATATATATATATATATATATATATATATATATATATATATATATTAATATAATATATATATATAATTAAATATTAAAATATGGCAAACGTTTTCAGAACGTACGTTCTTTTGTTTTTATTATTATTCTGGAATAAAATATAAGAAGAAAAAAAGTTAAATAAGTTAAAAAATTATTTTAATATCTTTCTTGCAAATAGTTGTCCGTTTAAACTTATTTTCAATCTATAGCATTTTTTTTTTTTTTTTTTTTTTTTTTTTTATTTTTTTCAAATGTCGTATAAAGTTAACGGAAGTTCCGAAAATGTTTGCAGATTTTCTAATTTCCAAAAAATTTTTTTTTTAATTTTATGTTTTAAACCTGTAGTTATTATGTTATATATATATATATATATATATATATATATATATATATATATATATATATATATATATAT
>SEYY01025025.1:17500-32500 GCA_009176605.1 Armadillidium nasatum
TACAGTCAAAGGCACCAGCAGAACCAGTACCAGAAGGGCCACATATTCACCTGTTTTTAACCATAGCTTCTTGTATTTGGTAATAATTTATTATTATTATTATTATTATTATTATTATTATTATTATTATTATTATTATTATTATTATTCTAGTAGTCATTCGAAAGACTAAATGATTCATATCTTATAGTTAAATAATTATTTAAAGGTAGTTGTATTTACCTTACAATTAAAATTTCTTTCTGCGAAGTTGGTGATGAAGGGTTAAAAGCACTTGTTTGAAGGGTCTTTATTTCTGGTCTAATCGTGTTTGAAAATTTAGGAAAGCACTTCAAAGGATAAAGGCTTTTTCCCTCTTCATAAATCTCCGGAGTGATTTTATTCAATATTTCGTGCAATTAAAATATTCCATTTTTTGCTTATCATTTTATCAAAAAGGAATAAATCAATATTGACAAAAAGTAAATTTGTTTTTTTTGTTTTTTGTTTTTGTTTTTTGTTTTTTTGAACTCTGACTGTGAAAGATGTTACGTCATTCACAATTTTCCTTTGTTTTAATTATAAATAGTTTCCTCCTTTGATGTCTCTTTGTTATGTATTCACTTTAATCTACTTATATATATATATATATATATATATATATATATATATATATATATATATATATATATATATATATATATATATATATATATATATATATATATATATATATATATATATATATATATATATATATATATATATATATATATATATATATATATATATATATATATATATATATATATATATATATATATATATATATATATATATATATATATATATATATATAATATGGTAGAGTTGATGAATAAAACTTGTGACATGATGTTTTATTTTTTGCAGATTTCCAAAGATGAAGTTAAGACATGCATTTTAAAACTCACCCTCCACGATCGACACCCAAAGAAGGGAGAGAGACAGGTGGGATCCATCATTGTACCTCTGTCTTCTGTCAACCTTTCATCTAACGAAATCATCTGTCGCGATCTTTTGTAGCAAAAGACGCTGAAACACAGTTTGATGCCAGTCCATTTTTTATTTATTTTTTATTTAAATAAAAAAAAAAAACATGTTAACCTATTTAAGAATGAAGTTTACATAAATTTTAAGTGTATCAAATTTTGTATCCAGAAAGTTTTAATATTTTATTTTTTTTCTTCAAAGAAAAGAGCATTTGATTGTTGAACATTAAAAAGCGAAGCACGATGCATAATAATAATAACAATAATAATAATAATAATAATAATAATAATAATAATAATAATACATGATTTTTCCATATAAGGAATCAAGCGTAAGTGCCAAGTGCCATCTTAATCTTCGCATTTTATCGCAAATGTAATCTTTTCTATCATAAACGTAATGCCTTACAATACGCTCTTTTCCTCTTCCGGGTGATATTATTATTATTATTATTATTATTATTATTATTATTATTATTATTATTATTATTATTATTATTATTATTATTATTATTATCATTATTATCATTATTATTATTATTATTATTATTATTATTATTATTATTATTATTATTATTATTATTATTATTATTATTATTATTATTATTATTATTATTATTATTAAAGATGTGATGATAATTTGCGGATAAATAGAAATTCACTTACAGAAAGCCATTAATACAAGTGTCCTTTTAACACTACCTTCATATCCAACGCTTTCCGTGATGGTGTTTGTCTAATACATGTACAGTAAGTTTGGATTCATTATTGTTGACCCATTTCTTATGTAGTGAATTTACATACTGAAAATAGGATTTCGAATTTAATATACAATTAAGGGATTTAGTTTTTAGTATTGTAGTTTATAAAGAAAAAGACAGCTTATTTATTAGAGTTAAAAAAAAAAACTAGTATTTCCTACCACAAACGCTTGCCAAGGATTTTATGTTACCAATTGTTTGTCAAGAAAAACCTTTTTAGGATTTTTCTTCGTGATGCATTATTTTAGGGACGTCTTTTGGCAAAAGACTCCCTTTGTAGTTCCTTAATTATTATGTAATTTATAGTATTCTTTATTTTAGCCCTATAAATAAATAAAAAAATATATATATATATATTTATATATATATATATATATATATATATATATATATATATATATATATATATATATATATATATATATATATATATATATATATATATATATATATATATATATATATATATATTAATATATATATATACATTTTGCTTTCATTAATATTATCATTATTCCTATTTAGGCATATATATATATATATAATATATATATATATATATATATATATATATATATATATATATATATATATATATATATATATATATATATATATATATATATATATATATATATATATATATATATATATATATATATATATTATTTCACCTCTGGTGGGAAAAGGCCAAAGTCCTATTAATAATTTCCACCAGAGTTAGGGAAAAAGCAGTAAATCTGGTCAAGTTAAGGCTCACATGTCCCGATACACAGTGTTTGAAAGTGCTTAAGTCATAGGAAGTGTAGAAAAATAGTTAAAGGGAGTGTGTTCCAGAGTTTACCAGTATAGTACATGTAAGTTTGAACATTACGGTTAAGTCTGGGATCAGAGAGTTGGACATAGATTAGAAGGGACTGTGAAGAAAGGCGTGTCGCATGAGCTCTTCTTAATGGAGGAGGTATGGGGCTTGAAAATTCAGAAGAGTAATGTCCATTGTAATAGCGATAGTATAGAGAGGGTGACATAACAATTCAATGGGCAGAAAGAGATTGGATAGAATTAGCGAGAGCGGAAGAGTTATAAAGACGAAAAGCCCTAGATTTCACCTTTTCAAGGAGAGCTGTATGAGTGGAACCACCCAAGAATTTGTAATTAGTACTCCATACAGGGGCGAACAAGACCTCTATAAAGAGCAAGCAACATTAGTTGAATGAATAAATTTTGAAAGTGCTTCAAAACATCTAACCTTTTAGAAACTTATTTAGAAAAGAGAAGTAATGTGAACTTTCAAAGAAAGATAACGAGAAGAAGGAAAGTTGAATCAGGAGAGATGAAGGCTTGAGTTGTGTGTTTTCGAAAATGTCATAGTTGAGTGGAAGGTTGTGTCGAGTAGAGATGGAGGAAGTGAGTGTTTGAAGCATTCATAAAGACCATGTTTTCTCTGTCCCATTTTGAGATACGAGATAGATCAGTTCAGTTGCTCCAAGACTACCCTCCTTGCGTCTATTAACTGCTGTTGAGAGGGACGTCTTTCGAACTAAAGGAGTAATGAAAGGGGGAGTCACTGGCATAGGAGTGGATAGAAGATGAAGTAACAGAGAGAGGGTCATTAATGAAAAGTAGAAGAAGCGTTGGAGATATGACAAATCCTTAGGGAACAAAATTATTTATAGATTGAAACCATGCCCGTCTACAACAGCTGCTATAGAGTGACAGGAAAAGAAATCAGAGAGAATAGATTCCGAAAGAGGGAAATTTGAAAATCAAAGCTTTGTGCCAGACTTTATCAAAAAGTTTCCGATATGTTCATCGAAACAGCAAAAGATTCACCGAAATGCCGAAGAGCGGAGAACTAAGAGTCAGAGAGAAGGGAAAGATCACTAGTAGAGTGTTTTTTACGGAAGGCATACTGGAAATCGGAGATAAGATTAGAAGAATTAAGGTGTTTCCAAATCTTCCTGTTAAGGATAGATTCGAAAACTTTAAAATGATTGAGGTTAAAGAAATGGGACGGTAGTTAGAGAGTTGAGAGGGGCCACCCCGTTTTTCGACACAGGTCGAATGAGCGCACGTTTCCAGCAAAGAAGCGAAGGTTGAAGCAGAAAGACAAAGACAAAGACAAAATAGTTTACCAAGGCAGGGTGCAAGCTCAAAAGTACAAGTTTTGAGAACCACATGAGAGATAGCATCAGTACAGTATGTCTTCTTAGTGTTAAGCTCAGAGAGAGCAATGACGTCTTTAGAAGAAACTACAATTTTAAGCATAAATGAGTTAGAGGGGGTTGAAGCAGTATGAAAAGATATAGTATGTTGGGTTCAACATCAAGACTGTCAGAGATACGGGTGGGAAGGTTCTTCTGGATAGAAAAGCGGTATGAGAATTCGTCAGATGGATCATGAGAACTAGATGAAAGTCATTGGCGGTGGTGAACATTGAAATCACCTAAAATGATAATTTCAGAGAAAGGAGAAGAAGAATTTTTTTTATTTTGGAGTTACTATAGTTGAAGAATTTTTTGTAGTCTGTAGAGTTAGGAGATACGTGGACAGAATTTACAATTGGATGACAGAGACAGACGGGCATGAGTAGAACTGTGATCAAATATTAGCAAACAACATATGCAGTAGTTACTTCTGAGCTGAAGGCCAGTTTTGGATACACTGTTAACATAAAAACAGTTTGGAGGAAACTCAATAGATTGAGTTTTCATAGATGTGCTGCAGTCGCAAAACCTCTTGTAAACAAAGTGAATGCCAGAAAGAAGAGAGAGTGGTTCAACCATTATTAGGATTGGACTGTTTACCATTGCAAGACTGTCCTTTTTTTCAGATGAATCGACCTTCATTCTATTCCCAACCTTCGACCGAGTTTATTTGTAAAGAACACCATCCCAACCTATGTTCAGGACTGTTTTATGCCAAGAGTGAAAGATGGAAGGGATTCCGCCATGGTGTAGGAAACCATATAATGGTATTCTGCAGGTCTCCTATAGTTGCTAAATAAGTTTCAAGTAAAAAGTAAGTTAAAAGGATTGATAACAGATAATCTCCAGTTTTGACTTGAAATTATCATATTTGAAATTTTCATTCATATCCTTTCGCTAATGTATAAGTTAAAAAAAGAAGAAATAGATATTACTGCATCTCTAATCAAGAGCAAAAGGCCAATTCAAGTCGAGGGAAACTTCATAGATTGAATTCTCAAAAGAACTCCAAAGCATGACTAGAAAAAGGAAGTACGAGAACGAATAATCATAAAATTATCTGCCAAAAAATAGTTTGTATACTGTTCCCTCTTTTCTGCTACCAGTGCTCTCTTAGAGCATTAGAATCCAAGCAGTCAGATCCTTTTAGCATTTATATTTCTTATAACTATTGAATAGGAAAAGGACTGACATCAAGACGTAAAGGTCAAAGGCTCGACATAATCGCAAAGTCAGGAACTATTAATGTGTTTTTAAATCTTAAAATCGGTTTAATCTTTAAGACAAAGAATTCTATGTCATCTCCAGAATTAAACTCCTTTTGGGTTTAAGTTGCCATCTGATAAAAAAGGCAAAAGACCTTTGAAAATCAATAAGGTATTTTTTTATATTAAAAAGCTAAACAGTTATGTTTGGTGAATGATTCACGTAGCTGGATTCATCAGACTGAAACATTTCTCTAAATATTCATTCTTTAGAACTAATGTCATTTGGTAATTTATAATAGTTGTTATTTTATCAATTTTGTAAACTTATTTTGCAGATAAGTAAATTTTCCGAACTTCTTAAATTGATCACATTACAGTCTTGGGAATTCAATTTTCTTGACAATCTCACTTGCGTGTTGATAATATTAATCAAATAAGGAATGAATTCACTGGATCTAATTATTAAAAAAAATCTCAATTTTCACAAAACAAGTTTTAAGTATAAAAATAATCTTAGAAACCAAAGAATAGCTATGAATAAGTACAACAAATTCATTTAACCTTTAAGAAACAGAAGAAAATTTCCTTTTTAATTAACAATTTTTAACCGATTTAACCAGTCCATGAAAGGAAACTCTGTTCTTGCGAAGTGTTTGTGTGTGTGTGTGTGTGTATGAATATACGGGTGTGTTCTTCAAGCAAAGTTATCATCAAGCTCGTATATTTTAAACATATGCAAATGGCTAAACAATAATAATAGCAAAAGATATTAACATAATTTAAATGTATATTCAAATAAAAACAAAGTCAGCAAATAAAAGATCTTAACATGAGATTTGTGTTGTATTTAAGATGAAGAAATTGTGACATTTTTTACCTTTTGTAGATAAAGTGTTTTAGCTTTGCTTAGCTAAAGACAGAAGTCTAATGAGTCTAAAATGAAGTCTGCAGACAAAGGAGTTGAGACACAAAGTTTCTTTTCGTTAAGGAGGTCACTCGCAGGCAAATCTAAATGAGATTAAGGATTCCATAATTGTCATTGTTCAATCCGTGAACTTAATAAGGGAAAGATCACAGAAGGAACACTGAATTTTCAATTACGATATACTCAGACATATTTAAGCAAAGAAAAAAAAAACTTTGATGCTATTTCCTGTTTAAACAATTCGAGATGAGTAGGTAAGTCCAAGAAGAAATATTAACCTAAATAATAATAATAATAATAATAATAATAATAATAATAATAATAATAATAATAATAATAATAATAATAATAATAATAATAATAATAATAAATAATAATAATAATAATAATAATAATAATAATAATAATAATAATAATAATAATAATAATAATAATAATGTATCTTATTAAAAATTTCGGAAATGTAAAATAGGAATTTTAATGTGTAAGAAAGATACAAAAAAATAATTATTTTTATTTTTTCTTTTTAAAGGGAGAAAAATGGGAAAAATTCTACTTCTTTATTAGTAAATATAAATATTAAATTAGGTGATTTAAAACATTTCTAATCACGTACAAACAGGTTTTAAAAGAAAGCAATAATACATAGCTATGTTGCACAGTATATATATATATATATATATATATATATATATATATATATATATATATATATATATATATATATATATATATATATAATATAATATATATATATATAATATATAAATATACAAAAAATAATAATCTTTAAAATTTTCATATTTAAAATAAAAAAATTATAATAAATAAATTAAAAAGAAATATTGTATTTAGTAGACGTTTGACTAGTAGTAACAAATAAATATTTAATAAAAAAACAAATATAATAATATAATATATATATATATATATATTATATATATTATATATATATATATATATATATATATATATATATATATATATATATATATATATTATATTATATATTATATATATATATATATATAATATATATATATTATATATATATATATATATATATATATATATATATATATATATTATATATATTATATATATATATATATATATATATATATTATATATATATATATATATATATATATATATATATATATATATATATATATATATATATAATATATATATATATATATATATATATATATATATATATATTATATATATATTATATATATATATATATATATTCGAGCTACCAAGTTTTATAAAAAAAAAAATAGTAGAGAGCTCTTGTAATAATTAATATAAAGAAGAAATATAAAAACTTCGTTTTTGTATTTTTAATTATTATATTTGATTTTAAATTGAAAGAGGAAAAGCTTTGGAAAATGAGAGACGAGAATGAGAGAATGAACAGATGAGAGAGAGAGAGAGAGAGAGAGAGAGAGAGAGAGAGAGAGAGAGAGAGAGAGAGAGAGAGAGAGAGAGAGAGAGAAAACAGAAATGAAATTAATAAAAATAAATATAAAAAACACAAAGTCAAAATAATATATTAAAAAAGTTCTAAATAAATAAGAAAAAATATCAATTTTAATTTATGACAAAAACCTTAACCTAACATTTAACAGGAAACTGGCCTTTGTTTATTCAACTGTACAGCTTACTCATATATATATATATATATATATATATATATATATATATATATATATATATATATATATATATATATATATATATATATATAGTTTTTATAAAATTAAAAGTTTGAATCCCTTTTGGAAGTGGGATGACTCTACCTAGAAAGGAAAAACACACTCTCAATAAAAATTGTTTCAAAAACCATAATTTTTGCTTTTGAAGTAAAAGAAATTAAAAACATGTTTGCAATATGTCTTAAAACTTCAAAAGAAGATTAGCTTTTATTTTATAATTATTTACTTTATTCATTTCTTTTAGCCTAAAGAATTAATACAAAAGACAGTTAAACATGTCACTTTTCAAAACCTTAATAAATTAATTTTAAATGTTGAATCAATATATAATAAATTAAATTTCAAATTTCTAAACAATATCTTAAATATTATTAATGTTCCTCGTTTTTAAGTTTGATCTGACCATCTTACTCAGAAGTTTATTAAATGTTTAATATATTTATTTGAAATCTTAAAGCCTAAATCACCTAGAAAAAAAAAACAGAGACTTAAAAAAAAAAAAGATTTTTATTTTGCTTATTAATAAAGAACTCTTTTAAATAAATAAAAAATGTCATGATAATTATTCAGCATAATTAACGCCAAATATTTATAATTGTTGCTACGAGAGACTTGTGTTAAGAGCAAATCATTGTGGCGAGGTAATATAAATGAAAACATGTTCCTGCCATTGAAATCATGTTTCCGATTGCAATAATAATATGCATTTTTCGGAAGGCTTTGTACAATCGCATATAATGTGGACATTTTGAAAGCAATCCTGGAGAGTTGGACCCAACTTCGTTTCCAAGACCAGCTTCAGATTCAATTGCTATCTGTTCAATATATATATATATATATATATATATATATATATATATATATATATATATATATATATATATATATATATATATATATATAATATATATATATATATATATATATATATATATATTATATATATATATATATATATATATATATATATATATATATATATATATATATATATATATATATATATATTATATATATATATATATATATTATCTAAATAAATCCATTTTTCATAAAGGTATATCTTCATTCTAATATTTACTGTCTCAAATAAGGGATGTAAGTGACAAAGTTATTTATTTTCATTTTTTAAAAAAGAAAAAATAAGTTTGGAAGTTGAGAAATTGAAATAAAAATAATGAGAGAAAATTCTGAACATTTTTTAATAATCAACTAAATCGATTACAACTCTTTGCCTCTTATTAGAGGAAGTTAAATATTTGATGCGTCCTTCATTACATTTCATTACATGCTTTTATCTTCACTTTTTTATAACTTTGTCATTTACACCTCTTTTCTTTTTCATTTCCTCACAAACAAAAATTAAAACAAGACGAAGGTGCTTTCATTCATTTCTTTTATCTCCATCTTCATTCATTTTTTCAGTCTTTACTGACAAATCATTTATTTCCCATTATCTAAATATTCTAGTCTATTTAACATTTATATATATATATATATATATATATATATATATATATATATATATATATATATATATATATATATATATATATATATATATATATATATATATATATATATATTATAATATATCGTTCTACGATATATCGAAAGAACAGAAATCTGCAAAATCTTTTCCCGTATATATATATATATATATATATATATATATATATATATATATATATATATATATATATATATATATATATATATATATATATATATATATATATATATATATATATATATACAGTGAAAAATAATAAAAATTTCTTTGAAGTGCAGTAAGAAAACTTTTGTTATAGTTTATGATATTGGAATAGAATTGTCGCATAAATATAACTATGCAACGAATGAGGAAAAAAAATGTAGCAGCATTACTTTAATTAACGGGTATCGATATCGCCTTAAGTATCGATATCGCTTTAACATAATCTCAAAGAAACAAAGTATCGGCTTCGAAGTTGAATGATGATGCCCACATTTGAGTATATATGTGAGTATATATGCGTGTGTGTGTGTGTGTGTGTGTGTGTGTGTGTGTGTGTGTGTGTGTGTGTGTGTGTGTGTGTGTGTATACAGGCAAAATAATCAAGCACAAATAAATAATTCTCTTCGATGTAAATAAACTTTACTTACTTTAATTGTTATTAATTTGACGAGCATTGGTGCTAAGTACAATCGAATCCCCAAGTTTATCACGAACGCTGATACAAGGATGCCACCCTGCAATAAATTATATATATATATATATATATATATATATATATATATATATATATATATATATATATATATATATATATATATATATATAAATTAATTAGTTGGTTTAATTATTTATTCATTGTTTTTGTTTGTTTACCTGCATGAGTTGGTGATTATTCCACAAGTGCGTCGGATTATGCTGCGTGTAGGTGACGATGGCGATGAGAAGAAGAGTCGCATTTATCAGAAAGTAAAGCGGGAACAGAACCGATTGCACTTTTGCAAACATATGTCGAGGGACCGAGAAAAACAATGCTAAACCTGTACACGTATCGTATAATATATATATATATATATATATATATATATATATATATATATATATATATATATATATATATATATATATATATATATATATATATATATATATATATATATATATATATATATATATATATATATATATATATATATATATATATATATATATATATATATATATATATATATATATATATATATATATATATATATATATATATATATATATATATATATATATATATATATATATATATATATATATATATATATATATATATATATATATATATATATATATATATATATATATATATATATATATATATATATATATATATATATATATATAATGTGACGATTAATAATTTTTTACGATGAAGATGATTATGACAATGAAATTGAAATAGTAAATTTTAAAAGTTTTTATTATTTTAATAAATTTAATAATCTTATAATTAAGAAAAATTAAATTATTTTTTTATTCTTTAAATGTGTAAATTAATGTAATTTTAATATATGAGTAAAAGATAGGGTGTGCCATTCACTCTTGGGCCGAGATATGGGCTTATAGATTTTAAAGTATCAGTCATAAGTTTAATAAAATTTGCTACGAACAAATCTTTGTGCGTAAGAAGAAGTGAGGTAGAATCATGAGAGGTCACGCCACTTGTCACACATCCAACATTAGCATGTACGACATTGAGTTCTCCTTTGAAGATCGGGTCATTTCCAAGGAACTTTGGTGGCAATCTTCCATAACATGAAAGAGCGAGTGCATACAAGCCATAATGCTAATGGCGATCACTTCCAACACTTATTGTGATGTCAACACGATTTTCACACACCAAGGGTTGCTCTTGGCAAATTTTATTAACTTATGACTAGTACTTTGATATCTATAAGCGCATATCTGAAGCCGAGAGGAAGTGGGAAGCTCTGTAGTATCTTCAGAACATTGATTTTAAAACTTTATCATGTGAGAAAATGGACAAAGAAGCAAATTTCTAGTACTTTAAATTTAGAGATTTTAAATTGAGATGCAGAAAAAATCTTTTTTCGTTTCTGTGGTAATTCGATTTTGTCTTGGAGCGTATTTGGCCCCTACTACTAAAGAGTCTTTCGCTCTCAATGAAAGGGGACAGATAAAAGATATTTATAAGCCAATATATGTAAATTAATGGGCAAAAAATCTGCAGAAAATTGACAATGATGACGACGATTAGGAAAAAAATATGCCGTCTTTCGCGATAACGATGTCGATTAATTGTCTCATCACTAATATATATATATATATATATATATATATATATATATATATATATATATATATATATATATATATATATATATATATATATATATATATATATATATATATATATATATATGAATATATGAAGGAGAAGAAGAAGAAGGTGAAGAAGAACAAAAAGAGGAATAATGAAAACGGAGTAAGAAGATGAAGAAAAGAAAAGGAAGAATGAAATTAATTAAAATCCAAAAGAGAAAAAATGAAAATAACAGAAAAGAAAAAAGAAAGAAAAAAATAAGAAGAAAAATAAATAGAAGTGAAGAAAAATAAAATAACAAGAGTTGAAATTAAAAAAAATTAGAAGAAAGTTGAAATTACCAAAAAATAAAAAAATAAATTATAGAATAATAAATAATAAATAAATAAATAATAAATAGTAATGAAAAAATAATAAAATTTTATAATTAAATAATAAATAATAAATAATATTTCTTCATCATTCGGACACGAAAGGGTATTGCCCTTATTTAAGAGTCAAGACTTAATTCTCTGGAAAAAGAGAAATTTTTTTCTTCTAAGAATTGAAAAAATTTCCTTTGCCTCAAGATTACGAAACATCATCGTATGTGCTATACAAAAATACAAATATCACCACAACATCTACACTACTCTTAATTCTATTACTTGTTTACTTACTACTACTACCACTATTGATACTATTACTACTACTACTAATAATAAATAATAATAATAATAATAATAATAATAATAATAATAATAATAATAATATAATAATAATAATAATAATAATAATAATAATAATAATAATAATAATAATAATAATAATAATAATAATAATAATAATAATAAATAATAATAATAATAATAATAATAATAATAATAATAATAATAATAATAATAATAATAATAATAATAATAATAATAATAATAATAATAATAATAAAGAGAGAGGAAGTGTGTTAAATAAAGAATTTGACTAACCGGAAACGAAAGTCATCCAGAATTGAGCTCCAAAAACAGTACTGATTGAACTGACGTAGAGAAGTCTTGTAAGGGTCGAAGCCCCTGTTGAGCCCCTTCTCGAATCAGGGAAGAGTCGGAAAGCTAAATAGACGAAGGCGATGCAGGTGATCAAGTGAGCTGGTTGTGTGTACTCCAATGGATCTCTATTAATTTTAAAATTAAAATTTATTATTATTTTTATTTATTTATTTCGAGATGGGTACATTCAAATTTGCTGTAATTCCTCTACAATGAAAATATATATATTAAAATCAAAATTATATTAAATCCACATATAATATATATATATATATATATATATATATATATATATATATATATATATATATATATATATATATATATATATATATATATATATATATATATATATATATATATAGAGCATTAGTTGTTTGAACAGTTTTCATTAAAAACTAAATTTTCTTTCTTGACGAGTTGTTGCAAATTTGAAACAATTTTTCCAATATATTATATATATATATATATATATATATATATATATATATATATATATATATATATATATATTATATATATATATATATATATTATATATATATATATATATATATAT
Source organism: Armadillidium nasatum (assembly GCA_009176605.1). Taxonomy (NCBI): domain Eukaryota; kingdom Metazoa; phylum Arthropoda; class Malacostraca; order Isopoda; family Armadillidiidae; genus Armadillidium; species Armadillidium nasatum. The sequence goes on from SEYY01025025.1 coordinate 30,750, forward strand.
ATATATATATATATATATATATATATATATATATATATATATATATATATATATATATATATATATATATATATATATATATATATTATTATATATATATAATATATATAATATTATTATATATATATATATATATATATATATATATATATATATATATATATATATATATATATATATATATATATATATATATATATATATATATATATATATATATATATATATATATATATATATATATATATATATATATATATATATATATATATATATATATATATATATATATATATATATATATATATATATATATATATATATATATATATATATATATATATATATATATATATATATATATATATATATATATATATATATATATATATATATATATATATATATATATATATATATATATATATATATATATATATATATATATATATATATATATATATATATATATATATATATATATATATACTGTACATAAACAAGTACGTAGTAAACAAATATTGCTTAATAAATTAAACAAATTGTAAGAGGTGTTGCGACAGTGGCATTTTCAATTGTCAATCAATGAAGGAATTTGACCAGCATTTGTTACTTCTACAGACTTATTTATTTTTATATTGAAAGAACGTCTGGATGGATGATCAGTGCCAAACAAAAGGGGAATTGATTTGGGACATTAAGAGAGGAGTCTTCTGAAGGATATATTACTATCAAAATCTATGCACCATTTTACACTTTGCTTTTATCTCTCTCTATTTAAATTATCTATCTATAAGTCTACCATATATATATATATATATATATATATATATATATATAATATATATATATATATATATATATATATATATATATATATATGTAAAATGTGAGCTTACCTGTACCATGGAGTCTTTTTGAGTCCATCATCTTGATAATTTTTGTATTTGGAAGCGTATTCTTTAATTTGCTTCTTCGACGTTTTGGAAGGTTCCTTTTTACTGACAGGATCTATCATTAATTCTATTTCTTCGCGTGTAAAAGCGGAAAGGGAAGGTTCACTCTTGGAAAAGACTCCAAAACCTCCAAATGAAAAAGACCGTTTCATTTTTTTGAAATCGGAAAACTCGGATGAATGAGGAATTTGAAGACGAGAAGTTATTGTGAAAAGGCCACGTGAAGTAATGGGATCGACTTTACTTTCTGAGTTATTTTCTACTTCTGAGATTAAATTAAGTTTACGCAATTGAGCCTCTTGTTGTTGTTGTTGTTGTTGTTGAAGCTGCCATAGCTGGTGATATTCTTGTTGCTCTTCATATGAACTATCTTTTAATCCTGATATGCTTTTCATATCTGTTCGTAAATCATTTATAAATATCGAAGGAATAACGGAAGACTTCCGTGTTTTTAATTCCTTCACTTCAGGACTTGGAATGTTTTCGTTTAATATCATGTTCCTTTTTATGCAAGAAACACACATATCAAAAGAAATTTAGTCTAAACGTTTTATTTCTCTTTTAAAAATAAACAAGAAAGAAAATAAAAATTTTCACAAGTATTTATATCTAATTTGATTTATGCACTCACAATCTAGTTAAGACAAACTTATTGTAGGAGCTTTGCTGCAACTCTGGCGAAAAAGTGATGAAGCTTACGCTATAATATCGCACAACACAATAGTTGCATTATTAGGGAATTTTGAAAAAGGTGAAGAGAGAGAGAGAGAGAGAGAGAGAGAGAGAGAGAGAGAG
>SEYY01025025.1:40000-42500 GCA_009176605.1 Armadillidium nasatum
GAGATAATTATTTCCATATTTCAGCTTAAAAGCTGACATATAAAGAATGCCAGCTTTTAAGCCTAGGAGATACGTTGCAGTTTCTCTTTTATATACAAAAGAGAATTCAAATTTAACTGGTTAAATAACTGAAACAGAATCTTAAGTAGTAGTTTGGAAACGTAATTTATATTTAATTTTAGATCACGAACTTATTCTACAAATATCTAACAAAAATAAAAAAAAACAGGTGTTACTGACTTAAGTAGAAAATTATTACAGTACTTTTACATAGTTTTTTTTCCCTTTGGGATGCACAAAATTTCATTAAATCCGAAACAACATTTTTCCTGCTCAATTGTCTATTATGCTAAGTTTAATTTAAATTCAAACGAATTGCCACAGAATACAAAATAAACACTCAGAATTTTGACGATTTTAATATGACAGCCCTTATGATTGGTCCTCTTGGTATTCCTTAAGCATTTCTTGTTTATTATTTGAAGAATAATAAAGCAACAAGAAATGCATTGGAGCAAAAGATAATTTAAAAGTGTAATCCTCGTTCAGCTAAACTAAAATAATATAATATAAAAAACATTTGAATGTAACATTTTCGTTTTTCTTTATACTCTAAACAATTAAAATGCTTAAAGGTTTTAAATGAAACTGTGTAAAGGAGAGAAGGTGAAAATGATTAATATTCCAATTTTTGCCTATAAAATATTTAAAATGCTATATTAAAACTGAGCAGGTATCTTCGTTGGATCAAATGGTACAAAGTTGTTGCCCTGCTTCTAACGTTATTTGAAGATCATATTAAGACTAAATGTGTCCATGAAGTTTAGAGAGGATGCTGGAGAATAAGAAAGTTGATAGTCAAGATGAGTAAAGTTTTTTGTATTTTAGATATTTTTGAAAGAGACAAATTTTTAATAGTACGACATCATATCATATTAGAGAGCTTTCTCTTAGTGAAAGTATGCTTGATGTGTCTAATAGTAGTCCCGCAACGATTTTGAAAGCAATAGCAATTTACTAGAAAGAGTCGAGGTAAAGTTTTCTACTCTTAAGAGCATTTTATAGAACTTGAGTTACAGGAAGATTAATCAGCGCGATTAATTATAAATTGACAACTGAAGCAACGAAAACTTACGAATTAAAAATGAAACCAATAAATTGAAAATATATGATAAAAAGTGACTTTAAAATTTTTTAAACTCTGTTCCATCGATGATGAATTCTCAAGAAGCAAAATCTGAAGATAGTGATTTTAAAGAACTCTAACATTGACAGTATATAAGCTAACTGCAAATGTTAAGTAATCAAATAAAAAGCATTAAAATATACGAAACCTTCAATACAAAAATGGGAACAAAATCTGAATAAAATTAATAAAATTGAAGTTAAGATTGGAAAATTTTGAGCAAAATTGGCCGAAAGAAGATCTACGTTTAGGAGTGCTGAACTTTTGAGAAACTTTAGCGAATGAGTTCTTGCTTGAAGTGAAAAGATTAGAAGAGGAAGGAAAAGATAGGAAAAAATAGTAGGGACGAATTACAGGAGATGAAAAGAAGGTACAAAGATAAAATGAAATTTCTTCTTTTGTTAAGACTAATTGTTGAAAATAATGCGTAATATAACACAAACATAAGTAAACTTTTATTGCGTAAAGTAACAGATATTAGTGCTAACAGAGGTGAAATTAGATAGAAAAGGTTGAGGATGTTAGTAGGAAGGAAATTTCAAACAACATACTTTAGGAAGTTGGGAAGAATAGATAGTCTAATATGTTGAGATAGAATAATATTTTAAATTTAAAGACTAACATTATAAAACATACAATTAAATATGAGATAAATATGATCAAATACCAAGCTAATTTTAAATGTAAAATCAATAAAAGTTTTGGTTTTGAAATGTGAGTAAACTGTTTTAGAAGCAAAAATCAAAATTATTAATAAAGAGTGGTAGGAGAAAGCTAAAGTATTGTTAGTTAAAAGTTAAAAGTTAAAAGTATTGAGTGAATGACTTTAACGTGAAAGTTATATCAAGGTTTCATTATAAATAAAATTGAAAGTAAAGAAATTGATGAACAATAAAATGAAAAATAAATATATAAGAATGCAAAAAAAGTTTAACTGTATTAAATATTAAAGTGACCACATATTTTAGGATTATAAGAGAGTCAATGAATTGTAAATATATTATATATATATATATATATATATATATATATATATATATATATATATATATATATAATATATATATATATATATATATATATATATATATATATATATATATATATATATATATATATATATATATATATATATATATATATATATATATATATATATATATATATTATATATATATATATATATATATATATATATATATATATATATATATATATATATATATATATATATATATATATATATATATATATATATATATATATGATATATATTTAATTATTTTTTTTAAATAAAATATTAATTTTATAAAA
>SEYY01025025.1:47500-52500 GCA_009176605.1 Armadillidium nasatum
TATATATATATATATATATATATATATATATATATATATATATATATATATATATATAATATATGTATAAAGAGTGTTGATACTTAACAATTGTAGTAAATAATGGCAAATAATGAATCGGACTGTTAATTAAATTATAATATACCTTTATTTGGAGTCTTAACCTACTACCATATATATATATATATATATATATATATATATATATATATATATATATATATATATATATATATATATATATATATATATATATATATATATATATATATATATATATATATTGGCTTTTATTTGTTTAGCTTTCTTTCATCTTTTCTGTTCGTTAAGACTAAAATGAAAAAAAAAAAAACGTTTTTATGAAAGAATTCTTGACTGCCATTCTTTAAGTTAAGTGAGGCTCGCCTCCCAATAAGTTTTTGCACCAAAACTTTTATAGGAAACATTTATCTAATATTTTTCGTCTTTAATTTTTTTACTCGGAAATCATTTAAAATTTATACGTATTTTTATTTTTTTAAACTTTCATTTTAAAATTAATTTTAAATTTTTTTTAATATGTATGAATTTAATTTTCTTAACTCTATTTACTATAAAAAACATTAATTATACTGGGAATCTCAATTAATTTAGACATCAATTTTTAAAATTATAAATTTTTTTTATGTTATTAAAATTTATGAAGGTAAAATTTTCAATGTCTTTGTTTGAGCCATAATCACAATAAAATACTGAAAAAAATATCTATCTATTATACAACGTAGATTGAACGAACCAAATAAATTTTTATTCTCTAAAAGCGAGGATTCAATGCTTTTGATATCCCCTCCTGGAACAATCCTCTCCTTCCATCGCGCATTCTAATTTAACTCGAGCAATGATCGCTTTCACCATTGCTTCCTCTTGTTGACGCTTCGCTTCTTCCATTACTTTGTTTACGCCTTCCCAGTCCCTTCTTCTCGCTCTTTCACCTGACGAGTGCTTTATTCTGCAAAACACACACACAAATATATATATATATATATATATATATATATATATATATATATATATATATATATATATATATATATATATATATATATATATATATATATATATATATATATATATATATATATATATTATATAATATGCATAGTAGCAATTCATATCGTCTATTTATTAGAATGCTGTAGAACTTGAAAATACAAATGCAAAAGTGTTTACTATGAGTAATGAGAAGTGTGAAATCGAAGTAAAAAGATTCTCTTTCATTAATTATCTCAATTAAGATTAGTGATTGAAATGCAAAAATGAAACAAGGAAGTCTTTGATCTTGACTTTGAAAAATTTTTCTTCGTTTCCTTTCGCTCTGAAAAGAGAGTAAAGAGATTTCGCAATATGCACAATAGATTTCTTATTCATATTTATTGATAATTATTTCGTGTTTTTATTGCGCTCCAAATCAGATATGTTTTATGACCTTTTATAAGTCAAATGGCGTCTCTATATTAATATGAATCAAAGATCTCTTCTCAGTGTAAGACAATAATTTCACAGTCATTGAAAACAGTCTTCGATTCAAAATAAATAGAAGAGGGTTGCAAATTATTAGTATAAAATATTAACGTTCTAACTTATAATTCAAATAGAGAAATAATTTTTAAAATAATTATTTCAAAATTCATTTCCGATGAATAATAATAAAAAAAAATTTTGATTAATCATTGCAGTAAGAATAAAATATAATGTTTCTTAATTAATTGTAATGAACAACCCTTGAAAAAACTCTTAACAAAAATTTTTTTATTATTATTTTAAAAAGATGTTCAAAATTTATCTTTTGAACTTTTTCCATTTTAAAGATTTTTGAAAACATGTGGAAAAAATCCGTTTAGAGAAATATTTTTGCTTCTCTTCTTATTTTAACAACAATTTTTCTTTACTTTTTTTTATATTCCTAACCATAGACTTCGATTAGTTTGAAACAGTAAAATATATGTGAAATAAACATTTTCAGAACAATGAAGCAACTGTTACCCAATAAATATATATATATATATATATATATATATATATATATATATATATATATATATATATATATATATATATATATATATATATATATATATATATATATATATATATATATATATATATATATATATATATATATATATATACAGTGACTCACTTGGCATGCTTAACTTCCATGTGAGTTTCGTATCCCTTTTTACTTTTATATACAACTCCACATTCATCACAACGATATAAAGAATTGGCGTGTGTTTTGTATTTATGACGATACCAGTGATTCCTGGAAGGCAGAAGCTCTCCACACAGTTTACACGTCGCAGTTCCATTACAGTTAAGTACGTAGTCCAAAGTAATATTTGTTTGCTCCGCATCACTGTTGCTTCCATCACACGAATCCGTCACATGCTCAAAATAAATAAATAAATACTATAATTTCAATTTTAAAACTCTTTTTTTTTCTACAATATATATATATATATATATATATATATATATATATATATATATATATATATATATATATATATATATATATATATATATATATATATATATATATATATATATATATATATATATATATATATATATATATATATATATATATATATATATATATATATATATATATATATATATATATATATATATATATATATATATATATATATATATATATATATATATATATAATATATATATATATATATATATATATATATATATATATATATATATATATATATATATATATATATATATATATATATATATATAATATAAATAAAAAAAAAAAAAAAAAAAAAAAAAAAAAAAAAAAAAAAAAAAAAAAAAAAAAAAAAAAAACTCCAACTCTGCTTCCTTCTTCATCTTTCTCTCCTTCAGTTTCTTCTGAAGGTACCACAGCTGTCTTACCTTCTGCTAAAGCTGAGTTCTTCTCTCATAACTTTGCCACTAATTCCACTACAGATGATTCAGGAGTTATTCCATCTTCTTCACGACCTTTCAGTTCATTTATCTCAAATATTTAAATTTCTTTTAAATTTCTGATTTTTGCTTTTATCTGCATTCTACCTGTGGTTATTAAAAATTAATAATTTGAGCTTGCATCCTTCCTGTCTTAGTAAACCATTTAGTCTATTCTTACTAAGTTCAGACTTTCCTTCCTGTTGGAAGATTGCTATCATTCATCCTGTTCCTATAAAAGGGGACCCTTCTCAACCCTTATTCTAAATTTCTATTGGTCTAACCTCAGTAATTTACAAAGTTTTTTAAATCTCTCCTTAACAGGAAGTTTTGGAAACATCTAATTTTTTTAATTTGAACTCCAATGCCAGTATGGCTTCTGTAAGAAATGTTCTAATGAAGATTATCTTTCCCTTCTGTTGATTCTTGATTCTTTCAATTTGGGATATTTGGGGAATTTTTTATTGTTACAGTGGACTGATGAAAGTCTTCGACAGAACCTAACGCAAGACTTTGGAAATTTCTAAATAGAAGCAGGGCAAACAGTTGTTTTCAATGCCTAAAAAAGTTAGTTTTTCATCTTTCTGCATTAAATAATATTTCATCCACACAACTATTACATGTTTTAAAATAAAGAACAAAATCGACGTTAGTCATTAATATTTTTGATGTCTTTCTTGGAAGGATTAAATTATTTCTCTTTCTCAACAAACTTCTAAAGAGGTTGACTACATGTACACATCTGGTGAAGTCTGGAATGCACTTTTCTTTATCAATTTTCGCAACTTCCATTCATGTGCACAATTTCAAATATCTTGTACTGGGAACATGATGTCTTTTAACATGGCTCAGTTCTTGATTTTTCCCTTACTCTGGTGGAATCTGTCAGGCCTCTCGCCTTTACCCATATGAAGAGACGTTATATATATATATATATATATATATATATATATATATATATATATATATATATATATATATATATATATATATATATATATATATATATATATATATATATATTAGAGGTGGACCGGATAGTAATTTTTTACTATCCGCGGATGCGGATGCGGTTGCGGATATTCAATTGCGGATATCCGCAGATGCGAATGCGGATGCGGATAGTTTAATTTTTTAAGAGTTTTTGCCATAGATTCTTGGAATTTTAAATATAATATCCAAAATCTATGTTACCATAGATAACACCCCACCAACCTCTTTCCCCAACCTCCACCCATTTGGAAAAAGATATATATATATATATATATATATATATATATATATATATATATATATATATATATATATATATATATATATATATATATATATATATATATATATATATATCCAGTAATTCAGTATTACCTTCACACTTCACAGTTTCACATATTCCATTTGAAGTTAATAATTGGTAAGTTATTTTTTAGAAATAAAAGCTTTTGGGCTCTTTCAGGTGAAAGTTTGGTTCACTTTTCGTCGTAAATGAGGCCTGCTCCACTGAAAAGACGCTCACTAGCAACACTAGTTGAAGGACATGCTAAATAAGTCCTTACCAGCTCAGGAAGAAAAGGGAAACTTTTGCAATTATCTCTCCACCAAACCAGTTTGGTCTTTATCTGCCTCCAAACGTGGGAGTTTCAGATAATTTTCAATAATCGATATTGTATCCTTTGATACTTCTGACTGTGATTCTTCATGCTGCTGGAAGCTAGAAGATCTTTCATTGATTTAGCAATGCTTAAGCTAACAGATTTTGTTTCTTTTGTATCTGAGAGCTTTGGCTTTTTCTTGAAAGGCGTTATTTTAGCTGTTTCTATCATCTCATCGCATAAGCATCCTAATTTGATTTTAACATTCTGAGAAACAAGTGGTTTAAAAAATTTTGTTTTGTACCTAGGATCTAAAAAGGTTGCAATTGTATAAGCATCATCATTTTCCAGGTTTTCAAATCTGTCGTTCATCTCCTTCATTATTGTTTCAGTCATCCTTGAAACTCCCTTAGACTTAAT
>SEYY01025025.1:62500-85000 GCA_009176605.1 Armadillidium nasatum
TTAATCCTATTGTTACTTTCGTTTTAGGGTTTTACTCTTTATTATTTTATTATGAGTGGTTTTAAAAAGTATCGATTAATATAATCTGGAGAACGAGCAATTTTATTTATAATAAATATATATATATATATATTATATATATATATATATATATATATATATATATATATATATATATATATATATATATATATATATATATATATATATATATATATATATTATGTTCAATCAGTTTCAATATTTGTTACGGTGAAAGGTAAGAAGCGTTCCGATCAGTATTAAAGCAAGTAATAATAAAAAATTTCAATTAATGAATCAATCTTCCTGTTTATCATTTCATGTATTTATTCATATTAAGTAAGGCACCTTAAAGGAAAAATGATAAAAAAGTTTGAATCAAAGCTTTCAGAGATTTAGAATTTAAGAAGTACGAATAAACAAAAGCAAAGTAAAAATGGCGGCATTAACACTTACATAATTATATGACGTAAATATTAAGAATTTTGTAAAGTAATAAAAGGAAAAAAGATGAAGAAATTCTTCTAAAATGAATAAATAGAAAAATGAATAAAAATAAATGAACTGAAGTGAATTGCATTGTTGTTGCTTTGATATGAATGAGGATCTCTATTAATATCTTTGTACTTTGCTCTTCTATTTTTAATTTTTATATTCACTCATTCTCTTCGTAATCGATGAGTATTATTTGAGGCAATTTCCATATTATACAATCTTTCCTTCCCTCTCTTTGCTCCAAAATAGAACTCGAAGCATTTTTGAATAACAATTTCTTTTTATTTTTCTTTCCTTTTTAAATTATGATAATTCATGGAGGTACGTGCATTCTCAATGACATTCAGTTGTTGTTTGTAAATTTTTAATTGTAAAATATTTGAATGATAATGGTCAATAAAATTAGTAAGTTTTATATGAATAAAAATTTAAAAATAAAAAAATATCGAGGAAAAGGTGGGCCGAATTCCTATTAAAACACAAATTCCAAAAGGATTTTTAATTTATTTTATTTGAAATAAAGTTAAAAAAAAAATTGTAGCGAAGCGGATTTATCATTTTTTCAAAGACTAAATTAACTGATCAAATATCACGTGATCTTGTGATCCATTTTCGAAAATTCTTTTTTTCAATTTTGAATTTCGATCACAGAAAATACGAGCGATTCAAATGACGAATGTTTGTTTTGTTATTACGAGATAAGATTGTATTATTACTCGAGCAGTTGGTTTTTTATTCTTATTTTTCCTTATGTTTTATTAAGCTTGCAAATGACGTCCGAACCTTATTGCAATGTTTTTAATCGTTACTCGTCGGAGGCCAATGAGGCAGAGATAGATTTATATATATATATATATATATATATATATATATATATATATATATATATATATATATATATATATATATATATATATATATATATATATATATATATATATATATATATATATATATATATATATATATATATATATATATATATATATATATATATATATATATATATATATATATATATATATATATATATATATATATATATATATATATATATATATATATATATATATATATATATATATATATATATATATATATATATATATATATATATATATATATATATATATATATATATATATATATATATATATATATATATATATATATATATATATATATATATATATATATATATATATATATATATATATATATATATATATATTATATATAATATATAATATATATATATTATATATATATTTTTTTTTTTAATTCATTTTTATTGTTGTTGACGAGTGTTTTAAAAGCTCATAAATAATTTTTTCTACTCTTTAAAATTTGATGTGACGAAATTTGATTTAATTAAGATACAAATCGCTCTTTATTGACACTTTTAATGGACCAAGTGATAAAAACGGAGACCAAAACACTCTTTATCAACATTTTTAATGACTAAGTGATTTTAACTCATTAAATTTTAAATTCGTAAGAAACTCTTAAAAACTTTTACATGTAGATATCATTAAAAATACTTTTTACCAAGTTAACTTTCTAAGTACAACATTCAAGTACTATAAAGTAAAAGCTTTTATTAAAAAAAATGTTAAAAAGAAGAATGGAGAATCTGTAAGAATGTTTCTCAGTAATTATAAAAAGAATATTAAAAATGCTTTAAAGTGTTTATCGTATAATAAATAATATATAATATAATATATATATAATATATCGTATAATATAATTAATTTTTTTTGCATCAAGTGAAGAGATCTCTGAGAATAAAATGAAATGCTTTTATCATTTATTAAATATTTGTTAAATTAAAAAATTTTGTGAATTTTTTAAGTCCTCACTGATGGGAAAAGAGACTTTCTTATATTACTTTCAGCAGGTGAAAACATCAAAAATAAACCCGCTGTCAAATAATTTTAAATTTAGAACCAAAAAATATCGAAAGATGGAAAATTTTACATGTAATTGGAGATTGAAAATTACTTTTAAACGACTGTGCCCCACACGGTGGTCATCCAGAAGTAATCATTTAGTTTCGTCAACTACAGAAATATTTATTATTATATCAATTTCCAAAATCATTTTTTAATACATATAAATTCAGTTTGGAATGAATATTGTTACGAAAAAGTATCAGAACTGCGAAGAAAAGGCGACAAGTTAAAAAATAATTCAAATGTTCAAAGGTTTGACAACAAAAACACTGAAACAAAAAAAATTTGGACTAAAAAGAATGAAAAAAGTGAAATTAAATTTTGATAAAATTTGAGCAGAAGAATGAATATCCGTTTTGAACTCTATTTCAAATACTGAGTTTCTATCCTGTTAATGACATAATTAAACTTCATCTTCACAGCACGTTTCCTGCTCTGAAAAATTTAGGAGATATATTCTATATACTCTCTAACCGTCAAATTAAAAAAAAAAAAAAACAATTATTTTAGAAAATTCTTTTATATATATTATAATATATATATATATATATATATATATATATATATATATATATATATATATATATTATATATATATATATATATATTTTAGAAAATTCTTTTATTAATTATAATCAAGAATTTGTAGTCTATGCTACTGGGTTGACTAATGAGCATAAGAATTAATCGGTGATAAAATAGCAGGTACAAGTATGTAATTAGTAAATTGTAAAATAAACCACAAAGAGCGACTTCTATCTTCAACAACTGTTTTTGAATAATGGAAAGAAAATTTGAAATGATGGCAGAGAGAGAGAGAGAGAGAGAGAGAGAGAGAGAGAGAGAGAGAGAGAGAGAGAGAGAGAGAGAGAGAGAGAGAGAGAGAGAGAGAGAGAGAGAGAGAGAGAGAGAGAGAGAGAGAGAGAGAGAGAGAGAGAGAGAAAACTAAACTTAATTTATTTTATAAAATGATACGAAAGAGTTTTGGAAATGAAGGATTTGTGTCAGACTCATCGAAAGCATCAGAAATGCCTGACCCAAAAACTGTGGTCTGATTCAGTAGCAAAATTTTCACCGAAATTCCGATGTGAGAAGAAGTATTAAAGTGAGAGAGAGAGAGAGAGAGAGAGAGAGAGAGAGAGAGAGAGAGAGAGAGAGAGAGAGAGAGAGAGAGAGAGAGAGAGAGAGAGAGAGAGAGAGAGTTAAGACTCACAAAGCAGAAAAATATTCGCATTCGATCGAAGTCTAGAAATAGATACTTGAAATACTGGAATAATGTTAAAAAATCATAAAAGGAGAAAGATAAATTAATCAAAGCTTTAAACATTTGATTTTGTTTTCATAAATAACAGTAAAATAACAATAATAAGTTGATAAATTTCACAAATAACATTACCTTAATAAACAAATAATGCATATTTATGAAATAGTGACTTACTAATAAAGTTTATGGAATTGTAAAGATTAATTGAAAGAGAAAGTAATTATTTTGTACACATTCAATTCATTATTTTGTTCCTTTTTTAAAAGTTTATGCTTTAAAATTTTTTAAAATTACAATCTTAAAATATTTTATATATATAAAAGTTTACCATAATATAATTTGGTTATAAAAAAAATGTTTAAGCGAAATAATAATATATATATATATATATATATATATATATATATATATATATATATATATATATATATATATATATATATATATATATATATATATATATATATATATATATATATATATATATATATATATATATATATATATATATATATATAATATTTTAAAATGGGATAAAAAATAAAATTTTATTAAAAAAAAAAAAAGAAAAATTGTTAAAATAATTAGAACGTTAATAACAATAATAAAAATAATAATAATAATCATAAAAACTATGAAGTTTAATTTAATTTGTGATCTGACTTAATCTTTTCGATACAGAAATTTTAGAAAAATTTCTAAAAATTTAAATAATATAAACCAATAAAGAATACCTTTAATTAACAAATTCTTCAGAAGTTCCATCAACGGCGTCATAATATTCAAAATATAAAACTGAGAATGTAAGTAAAAAAAAAAAAAAAAAAAAAAAAAAAAAAAAAAAAAAGTAAATAGAAATGTTAAAATCAAAATCAAAATAAGAAGAAGCTCTTATTAAGAATGTGTGAGAATAACTACAAACCATTAAAGCTAATCTCGCGCTTTACAAGTCTCGAAGCGCTTTTGGATGGATAGAACTGAAACATTTTATAGAAATTTAAATGCTTTGAAAGAGGAAGAAATATCAGTTATATCAGATACGCAAAGAATATCCTCAACGTTCGAATATATCTTTATAGGTAAAATAAATCGAGAAGTTTTTCAACTTATCATAGAATAATACAACTAAATATATAGATAATAATATAAAGTAAAGCTCATCCATTATAATAAATAATAATAATTCTAATAATACTTATAACAATTATAATAATAATAATAATAATAATAATAATAATAATAATAATAATAAATAATAATAATAATAATAATAATAATAATAATAATAATAATAATAATAATAATAATAATAATAATAATAATAATAATAATAATAATAATAATAATAATAATAATAATAATAATAATAATAATAATAATAATAATAATAATAATAATAATAATAATAATAATAATAATAATAATAATAATAATAATAATAATAATAATAATAATAATAATAATAATAATAATAATAATAATAATAATAATAATAATAATAATAATAATAATAATAATAATAATAATAAATAATAATAATAATAATAATAATAATAATAATAATAATAATAATAATAATAATAATAATAATAATAATAATAATAATAATAATAATAATAATAATAATAATAAATAATAATAAAGATATTTATAAAGTTTGTTTTAGAAAATTTAAAACAGAGAATGTAAAATATAATGAAATGTCATATTTCTAAAACGTTTTCATATAAAAACTAGTATAAATATGTTAACTATTGTAGCTTTTAAATAAATTGATTTTTTACTTTAATTTCTATAAGGTTTATGTTCGAAAAATTTGTTTAATTTTCTTAAAAATAATCATTCCTTTAAAATAAGAGAAGAATGTGAACGAAAAATTGGAACTGTCGTAAAATCAAATGTTGATATTATTCTTCCATTCAGAAGTTTGAAAATGCCACATAATCATGTAATAAAATATATGCTGATATCAATTTTTAGGAATAATAATAATAATAATAATAATAATAATAATAATAATAATAATAATAATAATAATAATAATAATAATAAATATTATTATTATTATTTTTATTATTATTATTATTATTATTATTATTATTATTATTATTATTATTATTATTATTATTATTATTATTATTATTATTATTATTATTATTATTATTATTATTATTATTATTATTATTATTATTATTATTATTATTATTATTATTATTATTATTATTATTATTATTATTATTATTATTATTATTATTATTCATTATTTTTTTTTTTTTTTAAATTTTATTTAATAAATATTTTTATATTATTATAAATATTAATATATATATAATTTTATATAATATATATATATATATATATATATATATATATATATATATATATATATATATATATATATATATATATATATATATATATATATATATATATATATATATATATATATATATATATATATATATATATCCAATGGTTCTACCCCTGTTATGAAGGCATCATAAGTATTAAGCCTTAAGAAGGAAAGGAATTAGCCTTGTCAGTCCTGTACTGTAATGGTCTGAACTGTGGTCGTATGTCTTTGATTTCCCTTTGAATTATTTCTGCTTCTGTGGGAAATGTTCCTCGTAGTCACAAAATGCGTCATAACCCATTTAATTCTCTTTGATATAGAGATTTCTTTTCCATATTTTTTCACTTCGACTGAAACTGATAATTCTTGGTTAATTGTTGCTTGTTTTTGTGTTCTTCACTGCATGGAAGCTGCTATCATGAATTCCCATCTTTTTCAGACTCCTGAAACTCATGCTGCTTTTATTTCAGTCTTGAGTTGCACTAATTCCTAACTCTCTGACGATTGGTAATTTGATCTGCATTTTAATGGATTTTTGCTGTTAGACATGAAATATCGAAAGCTTTCAATAGAGTCTCACACTGTTTTTTTTTTCGACTTCATTCATTTGGGAAATATTTTCCACTCTGAAACCTTTTTTCCTGATTTTATTTCTAGTTGCTCTGTAGTAGCTTTTATAGACTGTTAATGTTCATCCACAAAGTCGATCCATAATGGCTCTTCTTACGAGTTTGTTGCTTCTCATTTTCTTTCCCTAATTTTCATTTAAGGATTTCTCCCTATTACTTCATCACCCATACACTCCTCTTCCGACATCTTCACACATCAATATTTCTTTTATTTTGAAAAAGGTCCTACCCAATAACATTTATTTGACTCTCTGAGGGAAGCCTTTGAAGGATTCGGGACTTTTTATTCCTTTCATTTTGAAAAAAGGTTCTTTCCATTCTCAAAGAGCTTTTATAAAGAGTGTGAAATTGAAATACCTGACTACTGATATTCCTCATATTTTTTATTTGTGGTAAAGGAAACTTGGTTGTTCCCAGCTCCTCAAATATATATATATATATATATATATATATATATATATATATATATATATATATATATATATATATATATATATATATATATATATATATATATATATATATATATATATATATATATATATATAATAATAATAATAATAATAATAATAATAATAATAATAACTATATATTATTACTTTTAATTACGTGTGCGCCTTTCTTTAAATGTTGATCTAATTTAATGCATCCAATTTTTCGAATATTGTTATGAAGTCAAAAGTTTATCTACATTTCTAGATCAATGAAATTCACTTGATACTTGTTTCAAGGGTCTCCAAAAAAATTTCAAACCATTTTTTTTATTTAAAACCCCCTTTTTTCATTCTTTTAAACTCTTTTAAAAACTTTTCAGTATATTTTCATCTCTTCGTATGTAAAATTTTGATTTCTTACCTGTTGGAAGTCGTCCGAGATTGATAAAGTGACAGAGTTTACTTCCCAATTTTATGAGTTCCCAATTCTATGAATATTACGGTAATCCTCCAGTCGTGCCATAATGTCCTTTACTAACAAAATTTTCTTTTAATAGATTCCGGAGCAAAACTCTTTAAAAATATTTTTACTTTGCATTTTTTTTTTTTTTGTATTTATAACTACGGATATAAGTTATAGATTATACATGAAAATTATATTGTTAAAGTTTACATCAGTAATTAATAATTAATGCAGATAAATAATTAGTCACATTACTTTTTTCAAATTCCATATAATTTTGAGCATTTTTTTATTAATAAATATTATTTTATCCTATTTTACTAATAATATAATTTTTTAGACATTCACTGAACGGAAAATTCCATTAAAATGATGATATTGATTGACAATGTAATTTATTATGATTGAATTTATTGATTCTGAAACCTAAAATATAATTTTGATTTCGAAAAATAAAAGAAAGAAATGATAATAAAAATATAAAACATATTAGGGTTCTATAACAAGTAATTTTAACATTTATATTTATATAGATCAATTAACTTTAAAAGCAAATTCATAAAACTCTTTATAATATAAACTAAAAGGTCTTTTTTCTTACCAATAAATAATTTTAATTATCCTTTTACTTCAAAATTAAAATTATAAAAGCAATTTATCTCTAATTTTAATTATCATTTTACCTCAAAATTAAAATTATAAAAGAAGTTTCCATCTTGGAATTCCTAAAATTTTTGCATCCTCAGTGACTCACAATTCAAGTTCTTAAAATTATTTTGGACTTTTTCAGTTTCAAAGTCAAAATGGGAGAGAATAAAAGTCAATTCATTGTTCAAACATTTCTCGCTATGAATAAACATATTCTTTTGGTGCTAACTCAAAAGTGAATGGATTTACATTTTTAAAATATAGTTTCAATTTATAATAATAATAATAATAATAATAATAATAATAATAATAATAATAATAATAATAATAATAATAATAATAATAATAATAATAATAATAATAATAATAATAATAATAATAATAATGACAATAATAATAATGATAATGATAATTGTAATAATTATAATAATGGTAATAATAATAATAATAATAATAATAATAATAATAATAATAATAATAATAATAATAATAATAATAATAATAATAAAAACAGCAATAATAAAAATAAAAATAATAATTATAATAATGATAATAATATTTTTATGTTTATTATCATTATTATAAATAAATAAATAAATAAATAATAATTAAATATACATTATTTTTATGATCACACATTGTTATTACAGTCATATTGATGTACCTTTCTAGTGTACACGGTAACTATGTAAAACAAAGACTTTAATATTCAGTTTAAAGGTTATCAAAATTCTCCAAAAAAAAAAAAAAAAAAAATAAATAAATAAATTAATAAATAAAAAAAAAAAAAAGGAGGTTTTTTTTTTTTTTTTTTTTTTTTTTTTTTTTATTTTTATATTTATATAATATATATATATATATATATATATATATATATATATATATATATATATATATATATATATATATATATATATATATATATATATATATATATATATATATATATATATATATATATATATATATATATATATATATATATATATATATATATATATATATATATATATATATATATATATATATATATATATATATATATATATATATATATATATATATATATATATATATATATATATATATATATATATATATATATATATATATATATATATATATATATATATATATATATATATATATATATATATATATTATACGGATATAACGGAATTTGATAATTTCTCAGAGAAAAGAATATTGTTTCCTTTGAGCCCCGATAATTAATAAGGAAGTGAAATTTTTGTTTAATTTCTATAACACCGTCTGAAAATCATATAATAGTGATAATCATAATAATAATTACTTGAAAAACAATAATATTAGTAATAAAATATAAAAAGATAATTACATTTATAATAAAAATAAAATAATAGTAGATGTAGAAACAGTGATAATTATATTAAATTGATAATATTACAAATGATGGAGATAATGGAAATTATAATAGTAATAAAAATGATAATAATAATAATATTAATAATAATAATAATAATAGCAATAATAATAATAATAATAATAATAATAATAATAATAATAATAATAATAATAATAATAATAATAATAATAATAATAATAATAATAATAATAATAATAATAATAATAATAATAATAATAATAATAATAATAATAATATAATAATAATAACAATAAAAATTGTAATAAAAATAATAATAGTAATAATAATAATAATAACGACAATAATAATAATAATGAAATATTTATAATAATAATAATAATAATAATAATAATAATAATAATAATAATAATAATAATAATAATAATAATAATAATGCAATAATTTATAATAATAATAATAATAATAATAATAATAATAATAATAATAATAATAATAATAATAATAGTAAGTCAAATAATAACAATAGTAAAAATCAATAACATGTGTCAGGAGCTGCAAAAGCTACTCAAGTTTACCTTCCATTAGAAAACGTGAGGTGAATTTTTGTATTTCCAGAACTAGAGATCTCATTTGCGATGGTGAATGTTATAACGTTTCAGAATGATGATGACTATCAAGATGAAGATGATTATGATTATTATTATGATGATGGTGATATATATATATATATATATATATATATATATATATATATATATATATATATATATATATATATATATATATATATATATATATATATATATATATATATATATATATATATATATATATATATATATATATATATATATATATATATTCTGTTTTGTAATTTAAAACTAATTTTTTTCATTAATTTTGTAGGGAAGGAAATTTAAATAATATAAAATTAATAATGACTACATTACCAAATATAGTCAATAATTTCTTTGAAATAACTCTCTTTTATTTCTTCATTTTTATTGTCCAAATAAATTCCAAATTCCAAATTGTCCTCTTCTGTGTACTGGATCTTTTCCAAATTCCTATTTCTTCTTTTTTGTGGTACTGAATCTTTTCTGAATTCCAAATTCCTTTCCTCTGCAGTATCGGATCTTTTCATAATTCTAAATTCTTCTCTTATGTTGTATTGGATCTTTTTCGAATTCCAAATTCCTCTTTTCTGCGGTACCAGATTTTCCTGAATTCTAAATTCCTCTCTTTTGCGATACTGAATCATTTCCAAATTCTAACGCACTGTATTTAAATTATTATTCATAAAAAAATAAAATCATACATAGAATCTCATTATACCTTTTTGTAACTATTTATAGACTCCTCTCATGTGGCAATAAATTCTTTTCAAGTATGAATTATTAATGAGTTATTTTAAAAAAAATGTATATATTCACTCACAGGAATGCTAATACTGCTATAAAACTTGTGTTTCATTTAGAAGCGTAGAAAATTTTAAATCAAATATTCTTTCATCAGTGAGAAGCATCATAGATAAACAAATTCTGTCCTCACATTCCAACCATTTCAACCTGAATCCAACACGATAAACACCAAAATGATAAAAGCAACAAAGACAAGGATAGAAATTACATATAAAAGAGTTATTGCAGATATTCCTATTTTTGTTATTCCAGACCAAATTCCTAAATGTTACATATTTAAAATATATATATATATATATATATATATATATATATATATATATATATATATATATATATATATATATATATATATATATATATATATATATATATATATATATATATCGCTTCTCAAATAAAGGAAGTAATGAGTTCCCTGTTCTGACAAACTGTTTTAAAGATGTTTTTCTTTAAGAAAAATATAGAAAGTAGCAGGGCTGGGGAGTTGTTGAAATTTGGCTTAGTTCCGGTTCCGGTTCCGGCTACATTGTCAGATGTTTCTCCGGTTCCCCAGCCCTGGAAAGGAACATGAAAATTGAACTCATCTGAAGAGATTTCTTCATCCCTTTTTCGGATTACTCAATTGCAACAAAATAAATTTCGACTTTTGAAATTAAAAAAAGGATCTATAAATGTAAAAATAAATTTTTTTTGCTACTAATGATAATCTCATTATTATTATTATTATTATTATTATTATTATTATTATTATTATTATTATTATTATTATTATTATTATTATTATTATTATTATTATTATATATATATATATATATATATATATATATATATATATATATATATATTATATATATATATATATATATATATATATATATATATATATATATATATATATATATATATATATATATATATATACTGTATATCCTTTTTTTTTTTAGTTTTTATTAATCATCTTAATAATATATTTAAAAAAAAAAAAATTTCGAAACATCCTGCAAGAAGTAAATTTCTAAGGTCAGTCTCAAGAACGTTTGTTCTTTATGATGATAGGAACTTCTCTAGAAAATTTCTTTCCATATGGATCGAACTCGGGATAGTTATACCATCACACGGTCTATTATACCGCTTTGCCAAAATCTGGCGAGAGAGTTTCAAGAATTTAAATAAATAGGACTGTCATACCTGGAGGGAGCGTCTCTCCAACAAATAATTTGAAAACAGAAAAGATAATAGAGATTAATGTCTTTTAGTTTAATA
Source organism: Armadillidium nasatum (assembly GCA_009176605.1). Classification (NCBI taxonomy): domain Eukaryota; kingdom Metazoa; phylum Arthropoda; class Malacostraca; order Isopoda; family Armadillidiidae; genus Armadillidium; species Armadillidium nasatum. Next base: position 74,813 of record SEYY01025025.1, read on the forward strand.
ATAAGAATATGAAATATAGGCCTCCAAAAGGAAATTAAGTTAATCATGCGTTCCGCACACTCTGGAATATCACTACAGTCTCTGCATCAACCATTCTGAAGAAAATCAGAAATGTGTAAACAAATTTTACGAGCTTTCTCCTCTGAACTACCAGAAGCACTGCATAGATCTTTAAAAGAGAAGAATGAATACAAAAAGTAGTAATAATTAAGCAGAGAAAATGTGCTATCGGAATGTGTCGGTCAAGAAAAAGGGAATGAGATTTAGTGAAATATTAAATATTTCTGTTTAATAATTTCTATTAATTTCAACAAAGTAAAAATTAATGAAAGAAGAACAATAACTGAAATTAAAGAAGATCGTGAATTAAAACACTCTGAAACCATCTCCATCTCCAACTTCAGAAAGTGTCAGCTCTGAAGGAGTGGTAGTGGGGAGGAGGGAAAAGTAAGCATTGCTTGAATCTTCCCCCAGAAACATTATTCATCTTACTGAAAAATATTTATAAAGTTTATGAATTGAGTATTGAATGTGCCCTATAGAATATTAAAAAAATGGCAAAGAATTTATAAATGTGTTTGTAGACACTATCAGTATTGAGTACTCTATGAAAATACAGTAGGAAGAACAGATCAGAAATACGATGGAGTTTATTCCATCTTAACTTTCAAGTTACTCAGTAGAAACTCTTTTTTCCTTCAATCGGGGCTTATATTTTTCTCATATTTGTGGGGTATAAATACCAACAAACAAACACACACACACACACACACACACACACACACACACATATATATATATATATATATATATATATATATATATATATATATATATATATATATATATATATATATATATATATATATATATATATATATATATATCATCTGGTGGGTAAAGGTCGAAGGTATACCAGTTTCGTTTCAATTATGGTTAGAAAATTCAAAGGAGGTCCATATTAAATTAAAGGTCGTCATGTTTCGATACGGCGTTTGAAGGGATGCAAGTCAAGAACTTGGAAAAGTAGATAAAGGGGTGTGTGTAGAGTATATGAAAGATTTAGCACAGAGTTCAGTCTGGGTCAGAGAGCTGGACAGGGAAAGAATGAAACTGTATAGAAAGAAGTGTGGCAAGAGTCCTTTCCAACGGAAAAGGTATGCGAGTGACAAGTTCAGAAGAGTATAATCGTTGTGATTGAAATAATACAAAGAAAGTAATGTAACATTTCGACAGGTAGAAAATGACTGGAAAGAGTTAGAGAGAAACATTGTCTGTGGGACCATCCCAGATGTGTGAGCAGTACTTTATAAATGGGCGAACAACACTCCTATAAAGAGCAAGCAACCAGGATCGTGTAAAGAAATTTTGATGACTCCTCAGAACACCTAAATTTTTAGATAGGAAAGTAATGTGATCTTTCTAAGAAAAATCTATTTTGGGTCAAGATAGTTAAGAATTTAGCGTAGTTAGCAGAGTTAGGTGATAACTGAACAGAGGAAATAATTTAGTCGAAGAAAGGCAAGAGAGCCAAAGCAGCAAGTTAAAAAAATTAAAAAAATTTCGGGAGTAACATCGTTGAACATATATATGCACAACAACCACCTTTGACTGAAAATTAAGAATATAAACAGTAAAAGGAAACAGAGAAGAAATTGCTATCGAAACGCTCAGGTACCCGAGTTTCGATTAAGAACAAAAAGTAAGTAAGATCTAGAAGTAGAAATTTCATATTCAACAGAGTAGAAATTAGTGAATGTTGAAGAAAGTAATTAAAATAAAAGATTGCACCAGGGTGCCAGGGAAGGCAGACGGCGGACATCAACTCTCATGTAGTTATTGGGAAGTGAAGATGAGAATATATATATATATATATATATATATATATATATATATATATATATATATATATATATATATATATATATATATATATATATATATATATATATATATATATATATATATATATATATATATATATATATATATATATATATATATATATATATATATATATATATATATATATATATATATATATATATATATATATATATATATATATATATATATATATATATATATATATATATATATATATAATATATTATAAGATTTTACCGCAATTTTATTACTACAATTTCCAAACATGTAAAAGAAAAAATATTGCACATTTTTTAAAACTTTATATATATATATATATATATATATATATATATATATATATATATATATATATATATATATATATATATATATATATATATATATATATATATATATATAAATCTGCGGATCTTCTTTACATAGAGAAATTTGAATCCAAATCCAATCCTAGAACCGATATCCAAGTTTGGGAAAAATATTCGAATCCATTTTCGAATTTTTTTATCCTTTTCCGCTGTCTCATTTTAACAGAAATACAATTATAGTGAACTTAACATACTCTAACAGATGACATATTTCAATTATGCTTTAGATTATTAACCAGTTTATAAAAAAAATATTTTTAATACATTTTGACATTTGAAATTTGAAAATACGACTTTACAACATAAAAGATGAAAATTGATAAGTCTACCCTATTAAAATAGTTTTCTATGAAATTTTTAAGGGAGACATATCTAAAAAGAAATTTCCAAATCTTGCTTTCATTCATTGTTAATAAAAAAACTCTTAACTGAAACTATAACACTGAGGAACTTTAAATTTTCTTCATAAGTGTCAGTTTCATCATAAAAATTAAGGAATATCAATTAAAAGAAAACGATTGCGTTTAACACAAAGAATGCATAGTTCGTCTCTTTTCTCAGTGACGCAAGGTAAAGCAAACCAATTTTTAGATAACGAATCATATATTGATTCCGAAAAGTCATATGAGATGAAGAGCAGACGAGAGGCAGTTTCAGTTACATTCTATCTCATATGTTTATAATTAATAGAAAATTACAATAAAATTTCAATTTGATTACATTTACGTATTTAAATTTATTAAGGTATGAGTGTGTATTAAATTTTAATAAAGATCTGATTTTACCTATTAACTTTTAGGTTTCAGACTACGTCAATATAAAGTAAAAGTAAAATTATATATATATATATATATATATATATATATATATATATATATATATATATATATATATATATATATATATATATATATATATATATATATATATATATATATATATATATATATATATATATATATATATATATATATATATATATATATATATATATATATATATATATATATATATATATATATATATATATATATATATATATATATATATATATATATATATATATATATATATATATATATATATATATATATATATATATATATATATATATATATATATATATATATATATATATATATATATATATATATATATATATATATATATATATATATATATATATATATATATATATATTCAACATTCTAGACCTTTTTCTAACTTCTAATCCTTCTCCTTATACTGTTAAACTCTTTCCTCCTCTGGGTTCATCCGATCACCTTCTTATCTCCGTATCTTGTCCTGTCTCTTCAAGTCTTCCGCAAGAACGGCCCCCGCCATCGGCGAGGAGACGTTTCTGGCATTTCGGTGCCACTAACTGGTCTGACTTGCGGTCGTACTTTTTTGATTTTCCATGGAATGATTACTGTTTCCGTGGGAGGGGTCCCTCGGAGTGCGCTGAGCGCATAACTGAGGTGATTCTCTCTGGCATGGAGGCGTACATTCCATATTCTTTCCCTTCCACTAAACCTAATAAACCTTGGTTTAACTCTGCTTGTTCTCGTGCTATCCGCCGCAGGGATGCTGCCTTCAGGGATTACCGTCGTCTTCAAACTCACTCCAGAAACTCATGCAACTTATATTTCATCCCGGAATCGTGCAAAATCTATTCTTCGAGATACTAAAAACTCTTTTCTCCGTCGCAAATGCAATAATCTTTCTGGCTCCTCTTCCTCTCGCCCTTTCTGGCATTTTGCAAAAAATGTCAACTCTAACTTTGCTTCTTCCTCTTTCCCTCCTCTAGTATCTTCTGACGGTACAACTGCCGTTTTGCCTTCCTCTAAAGCTGAACTCTTTGCTCAAACTTTTGCCTTAAATTCAACCTTAGACGATTCCGGAGCTGTTCCTACTCCTTCAACCCCCTCTAACTCATTTATGCCTAAAATTGTAATTTCTTCTAAAGACGTCACTTTCTGCTCTCTCTGAGCTTAATACTAAGAAGGCGTACGGTCCTGATGGTATCCCTCCTGTGGTTCTCAAAACTTGTGCTTCCGAGCTTGCACCCTGCCTTGGTAAACTATTTCGTCTATGTCTTTCTACTTCAACCTTCCCTTCTTGCTGGAAACGTGCGCTCATTCAACCTGTGCCGAAGAAGGGGGACCCCTCTCAGCCCTCTAACTATCGTCCTATTTCTTTAACCTCTGTTCTTTCTAAAGTTTTCGAATCTATCCTTAACAGGAAGATTTGGAAACATCTCAATTCTTCTAATCTTATCTCAGATCGCCAGTATGGCTTTCGAAAGAAACGCTCTACTGGTGATCTTCTTTCCCTTCTCTCTGACTCTTGGTCCTCCGCTCTTCGGCATTTCGGTGAATCTTTTGCTGTAGCGCTGGACATATCGAAAGCTTTCGATAGAGTCTGGCACAAAGCTTTGATTTCCAAACTTCCCTCTTTCGGAATCTATCCTTCTCTCTGTGACCTTCTCTCTGATTTCCTTTCCGGTCGTTCTATAGCAGCTGTTGTAGACGGCCACCGTTCATCCTATAAATCTATTAATAGTGGTGTTCCTCAAGGATCTGTCCTATCCCCAACACTTTTTCTGTTTTTCATTAATGACCTTCTCTCTATTACTTCATCTCCTATCCACTCCTATGCTGATGACTCCACCCTTCATTACTCTTTTCATTTTGAAAGACGCCCCTCCCAGCAACAGTTAATAGAGGCAAGGAGGGTGGCCTTGGAGCAACTAACCTCTGATCTATCTCTCATTTCCAATTGGGGCAAAGAAAACATGGTCGTTTTCAATGCCTCAAAAACTCAATTCCTCCATCTCTCTACTCGACACAATCTTCCACACAACTACGATATCTTCTTCGAAAACATGCAACTCAAACCTTCATCTCTCCTTAATATTCTCGGTGTTTCTTTTTCTCGTGATCTTTCTTGGAAAGATCACATTACCTCTCTTTCTAAACAAGCTTCTAAGAGGTTGGGTGTTCTGAGGCGCCTTCAGTATTTCTTCACACCACCCCAGTTGCTTGCTCTGTATAGGGTGTTGTTCGCCCCTGTATGGAGTATGCGTCACACATCTGGGGTGGTTCCACACACACAGCTCTCCTTGAAAAGGTGGAGTCTAGAGCTTTTCGCCTTATCAATTCTCCTGCTCTCACTAATTCTCTCCAATCTCTTTCTGCCAGTCGAAATGTTGCGTCACTCTCTCTCTACTATCGCTATTACAATGGACACTGCTCTTCTGAACTCTCTCGTCGCATACCTCCTCCATTGAGAAGGGTTCGTGCGACTCGTCTTTCTACACAGTCTCATCCTTTCTCTGTCCAACTCTCTGACCCCAGACTTAACCTCTATGCTCAATCTTACATTTACTCTACTGGTAAAGTCTGGAACACACTTCCTTCATCTATTTTCCCAACTACCTATGACTTAAGCACCTTTAAACGCCGTGTATCAGGTCATGTCGGCCTTTAATTTGACCATGTTTCCGACTTTCCTCCCAACTCTGGTGGAACTTGGTACTCTGGTTTGCCCACCAGAGGAGAAATAAAAAAAAAAAAAAAATATATATATATATATATATATATATATATATATATATATATATATATATATATATATATATATATATATATATATATATATATATATATATATATATATATATATATATATATATATATATATTCTGAAAGATATCTGAAATATATCTTTCTGTTTTTAGGTTTAAAAACTGCTGTTCTTTTAACTTTTAATTTCTTTGAAGATTAAATAGTACCCAGTGGTTCATCAAATAATGTACTCGTATATAGAGAGTGGTTCACATCGCAGGGGAATGTCTATATTATTTTTAAATAAGTATTTCATTCTTTGTCACACACACACATACACACACAAACTCTTTTTAAAAAACTTGTATCAACACGCGTTGCATTGAAGAGTTCTGTGGGTGATGCTCCAGAGATCATCCACCTCTTTCCCTTCACTTGGAAGGTGTTGCTCTCCGGTGACGGGGTTGCTGCAATCACAGATTTGACTCCTTCTTCTCGTACACGATTCTCATATATATATATATATATATATATATATATATATATATATATATATATATATATATATATATATATATATATATATATATATATATATATATATATATATATATATATATATATATGAAAATAGTGAATCTGATTTTGCAATGTTTATTTTCCTATTAAAAATTTTGAATCGAGATTTAAAATAAAGGTTTTTATTTTCTTTTAATAATTTTACTTGTTTACTTTTACAAAATATTCATTTCTTCAATTCAACTCTCTCTCTCTCTCTCTCTCTCTCTCTCTCTCTCTCTCTCTCTCTCTCTCTCTCTCTCTCTCTCTCTCTCTCTCTCTCTCTCTCTCTCTCTCTCTCTCTCTCTCTTCTCTCTCTCTCTCTCTTCTTTTTACGCATTTCTCTTTCTCTTTCTCTATCTCATTTTCAGTATGACAACCTCTCTCTCTCTCTCTTTCTCTCTTTCTCTCTCTTTCCTTCTCTCTCCAGATCCACCTCTCTACCTCTTTCTCTTTTTCTTTCTCCCTTAAAATATTTTTCTGCACGAAGCGAAAAGTTTCCCTTAAAAAATAGTTATCTTAAGAAGGAGTTTAATTTCTCTCTCTCTCTCTCTCTCTCTCTCTCTCTCTCTCTCTCTCTCTCTCTCTCTCTCTCTCTCTCTCTCTCTCTATCTATCTATCTATTTATCTATCTACCTATCTATCTTTCTCTCCAAGCTTTTCAAAAAATCGTTGCTTCTTTTTTGATTTTTGAGAACTTAAAAAATTTAATTACCGAAAATGATTTTAAACTTTTATTACTTGCATCAAATTCATTGCTTTTCCCAACCATTCAAAACTTATGTATATATATATATATATATATATATATATATATATATATATATATATATATATATATATATATATATATATATATATATATATATATATATATATATATATATATATATATATATATATAACTATATATTACATTTATAAAAAAGAAGCTTGATGACGCATTTATTTAGATAATGAGTTGCTAGGTCTCATCATGTGTGTGTGTGTTTGTGTGTGTGTGTTTGTGAGTGTACATGTGTGTGAGAGTGTTCAACTCCTTTTCATCGTTCTACTCATATTTTCCGATGGTTTCGCATATTTTCAAATAGACGCAGATCTCACCATGGTTAGAACCGTGATCCCTGGAGTCAAAGTCAAGAGGGCTACCCACTCGACAATATATATATATATATATATATATATATATATATATATATATATATATATATATATATATATATATATATATATATATATATATAAGCAGGAAATTAAAGAATATACTCAAATTTCACGAACAAACATTTATAAATAAATACATAATAAAAGTTGAATAAAGTGTAATTTTTACATTTCAAATTTTTTTTTAAAATAAAAAATAATAATATCCTTTAATCTTAATCAACAAAAACAAGGTTTTAAATTCATTCATTTAATGAGACTCTTGAACCTCTGGTAAAGGTTCGGTATTATCCGATTGAAAGAGACCGTGTTTTTCTTTCAAATGACTTTTCCTCTTATCCGGTCTTGAAAATTCTTTCCCACAAACTGGACATGGAAACCTTTTCGGACTTCCTTCGTGATATAAATACGCGTGTCTTTGGAAAGAGTAAGAAGTTTTAAATGTTTTTACTATCTGAAGTCTCTCACATTCGCTGCACTTATAAACACCATTTTCTAAACGTCCGTATCTCATGAGGTCCAAACCTCTTACTTTAATACCCATTTGAACCCCTTCTGTCATTTCTTGCATGTTTTGAGCAACTTGATCAGGAGTTCTTATCCCGAGTTCACCGAGATTTTCTCCAATTTCACCAGTACCAACACCTAATTCGACGCTTAATGGTAAAACTCCACTTGGAAGAGTAACTCCGCTTAAATCTCTTAATTCTATTGGAAATGGGCAATTCATGTTGGTTCCAGAAACACTTGATATATTACTAGAGGATAAATCAAATGAAGAAACACTCATAGAAGTGGGTAAAACAGATACCGTTGGAGTTAGGAGAAGAGAAGAAACACTTGGTCCACTACTACTAGAAGTATTGGATAGGGTTCCTGAAGAAGTGGAATCAGAATTTGTTCTTGATACAGACACTTTAGTTCGCGATACTTCAACAGTTAATTTAGAGGGCTTAGGTAAGAGAGGAGGCCACTTGGAAGGATCTTGAGGTTGCCGAGGTACTCTTGGAGGACGGCCTCTGGGTCTTTTCATTGGACCCACAGGAGTAGTATGAACAGGTATCATCGCTGGCGTCCATTCTATATCCATTAAATGAGCGTATTTAAAAAGAATGAAAGTTAGTACATATATATATATATATATATATATATATATATATATATATATATATATATATATATATATATATATATATATATATATATATATATATATATATATATATATATATATATATATATATATATATATATATATTATATATATATATATATATATATATATATATATATATATATATATATATATATATATATATATATATATATATATATATATATATATATATATATATATATATATATATATATATATATATATATATATATATATATATATATATATATATATATATATATATATATATATATATATATATATATATATATATATATATATATATATATATATATATATATATATATATATATATATATATATATATATATATATATATATGTGCATGTATATTTTTTTTTAAATAGGCAAAAGACAACCTATTGATAAATGGATATTTATCGATGAGAAATAAACTCGAAAACAAAAATCAAAAACATTTTCTAAATTCTAAATGGAAAAAATTATATTTATAACGAAAATATTCCTTTGTCTTGCTAATAAATAATTAATTAATGTTCTGAACATATATATATATATATATATATATATATATATATATATATATATATATATATATATATATATATATATATATATATATATATATATATATATATATATATATATATATATATATATATATATATATATATATATATATATATATATATATATATATATATATATATATATATATATATATATATATATATATATATATATATATATATATATATATATATATATATATATATATATATATATATATATATATATATATATATATATATATATATATATATATATATATATATATATATATATATATATATAGTATATATATATATATATATATATATATATATATATATATATATATATATATATATATATATATATATATATATATATATATATATATATATATATATATATATATATATATATGAGATTGGTGTGTAAAGGTCGGTTTAAACTTTAAAAACATCATTAGTAGCTAATTGAAATTCAAAATATTCTTAAGCATTTTTTTCATATAATTATTTCTATTATTTATTTTTGAATTAATTATTGAATATTTATGCAGATTATGAGATATAAAAAGCATCGATGCAACTTCAATTCTGAACATAATAGTTAAGAATTTTGTAACATTTCAATTGATATTATTTGAACTCTTACACTTACCTTTATTTAAAAAAAAAAAAAAAAATAATAATTTTTTTACATAGGATAAAATAAAAAAAATAAAAATTAAATCCTTTTTTTATTCCCAAAATTTTACTAAAATAAAAAAGTGAAAAAAAATTTCCCCAAGTGAGAGTTGCTTTTCTTGTACTGCGGCCTTCATCTTATCTTCTAAACTTTAATATTATATATATATATATATATATATATATATATATATATATATATATATATATATATATATATATATATATATATATATAATATATATATATAT
>SEYY01025025.1:90000-97500 GCA_009176605.1 Armadillidium nasatum
ATCTCTATCTTTAGAATTTTATTCGCTTTTCTCCAAACGTTCATATATATATAGATATATATATATATATATATATATATATATATATATATATATATATATATATATATATATATATATATATATATATATATATATATATAATATATACTTTTAAAAGGCATAATAATTGTTAAAGGCACTTTAAACTTTCTTTTGTAAGAAATATATCATTAAAGTATTTGAATAAATATCTTTATAGTGTATTTTACTTTCACTAAAATAAAAGTCTCAGTATCAACGATACTTTTTTAATAAGAGATCAATTTAATAAAAACTAAATTTTTCTTCTTCTCTTCTGTTTAATTAAACTTAAGTTTAATAAAATACTGCCACTCAAGAAAAAAAATAAATCTTTTTTTTTTCCCTTATACTTTTCGATGAAGAAGTGAGGTATTAAACTGAAGACGTTGTAGGTATATAAAAATACTTCTATAACATTCTGTCGTTAAACTTTGTCGACGTGTTGAAGAATTTGCTCTTGCAAAGGAGAGACGTCCCTTGACAAGGCAGGAGAGACTGATGAAACGTCACGAAAAATTGAATGTCCTTCTTTACCAGGACGATGAACTGACCTAATGTGAGACATCATATTATCTTTCCTTTTAAATTCCTTTCCACAGACGTGGCACTTATGTGCCCTTCGATCGGTATGAACCGTTATGTAGTGCCTGTGGAAGTTTGATGGATGCGTGAAAGTCTGGAAGCATTTTGAACACTTAAAACCATTGTCCTGAATGCAATAACTCATTATAGGAACAGAAACACCTTTACCATTGTTATTGCTGTTATTATTATTGCTGTTTGAATTGTTATTGTTATTACTACCTCCAACGTTATTGGATCCACTGCTTGGAGAAAGAGAATTCGGAGACGATTGACTCGGCTTTGGAGGAGAAGATAAACGATGGGGTGACAATGGAGAAGAATCTATGAGGTCCCTATCTACGAGGTCTCGTTCGCCATACACACCATGAAGTCCAAACTTTAAAGGAGCGCGTAACGAGGCTAGCAAAATAGAACCATGCAAGTGCTTATCATTCTTTAAAGCTTCGTATGGGTTTTTAAGCATCGCAGCTTCAAGTAAATTTTTCGTATAGTACAACTGATCGATATCAGTAACAGAGGGTGCATGAGGATTGTGCGCATGCGACAATGCTTTTGGAGGCAAATGGATAATGTTGGAGGAAAGAGATGTTGGATGCAAGTTCAAACTAGACGAACTATGATGGCTATTTTCTTCTTGGTCATATTCCGATGACGTTGGCGTCCACTCATGAGCATTCTGACCAACGCCTGAAAGACAAGGACCAAGTCAGCGCTCAACACGGAATACCACACCAAACATCACGCAACATTGCGTGATGATATAAAACAAATGAAAGTAAATTAAACAAAATAATAATAATAATTAAAATAAATAAATATTTTACCAACAAAAAATGAATTATCAACTAATTACTTTATGATAATAATGATAATAATAATAATAAATAATAATAATAATAATAATAATAATAATAATAATAATAATAATAATAAAAGTTATGAGTATGTTAGTTCGGTTTCAAATCAATTTTTTATTCATATAAAAACAGAAAAGTGAAAATAAAAATAAAAATGTCAAAGAAAACCAAACCCAATTGACCAAGAAAGGTCATCATTTTGACTACCAAAACCAACCAAAAAAAAAAAAGAAGTTACCAATTTTGTTAATTCAAAGCGTCTGACACAATCCCACTCTAAGAGAGAGAAAAGTAAAATGAACCAAACATTTGTTGTTATCTGTCTGCGAAATAATAACTGATAGTTAGTTGCAAAGGAAACCATTTCCAAGTAACAACCAAAAAAACAACCAAGAAGAACAGAAACCAAAGGAGAGTTAGTCACAGTTTTAAGCGTACCAAAACAAAAGCGTAAAATTAAAATTTCAGATTTTTAGTGAGTTTAAAATCAGTTTTTAGAGCTAATAACTTCAAATTGACCTTCTAATGTTAAGGTTTCCACAAAGAGTATATATATATATATATATATATATATATATATATATATATATATATATATATATATATATATATATATATATATATATATATATATATATATATATATATATATATATATATATATATATATATATATATATATATATATATATATATATATATATATATATATATATATATATATATATATATATATATATATATATATATATATATATATATATATATATATATATATATATATATATATATATATATATATATAATATATATATATATATATATATATATATATATATATATATATATATATATATATATATATATATATATATTATATATATATATATATATATATATATATATATATATATATATATATATATATATATATATATATATATATATATATATATATATATATATATATATATAATATATATATATATATATATATATATATATATATATATATATATATATATATATATATATATATATATATATATTTATATATACGGTGTCGCAAAAAAAATTGTAAGCACAATCTGTAGAATAATTATTCCTATAATGTCTATTAAGCTACAATCACGAATACTATTTAAAAAGTTTTTCTATTTTTTTGGGGATAATAGATCGTTTTATATGACTGACAGGAAAAACTTTGAAATACGGAATTTTATATTGAAATGATACTGGAAGAGAGAGAGAGAGAGAGAGAGAGAGAGAGAGAGAGAGAGAGAGAGAGAGAGAGAGAGAGAGAGAGAGAGAGAGAGAGAGAGAGAGAGAGAGAGAGAGAGAGAGAGAGAGAGAGAGAGAGAGAGAGAGAGAGAGAGAGAGAGAGAGAGAGAGAGAGAGAGAGAGAGAGAGAGAGAGAGAGAGAGAGAGAGAGAGAGAGAGACGAAAAATTTTTGGAACGGATTTTCACATAAAATCGTCAACGTGATTCACTTTTTACTTGTATTAGAAATGAGTTTTAAAAAGAGGAAACCGTTCAGAATGTAAGCAAGCAAAGCTCGTGAAGATCGTAATCGTTCCCACAAAAAAATTAGGTGTGTAATGGAAATTTTCCAGAAATCTACTGGAAAATCTTTCCAGCGACTCTATTTTATAATAACGTCCATCATATTTTGAAGAGCAATCAATTTTATGCTAACAATGATTCATGAATAGTTGCAAATGATCACAACAAGAGCCTTGAATTTTATAAGCGGTACCTGGCGAAATGTAGTAAGGAAACACTGATTTCAGACAGAAGTTTTCATTAGATTTTAAGGAATAGACTTTAATTGGAACCTTCTTTTCAACAGAGCGAAATTGCTGCCGTTTATTTGAGTCTTTTGCAAGGTTAATCATCCCATTTATTCGGCAGATGTTTTAGAACGAAAGACATTTAATTTCAGTTAGATTGGGCATTAGTGTGGTCGCAAGAAATCGATCCTCAAATTTCTTTGACAGGAACTCCCAAAGAGTTGTCAATTGTTGTAACAATGAGATTGTCAAAGTTTCAGTTCGATCGGATAACATTAAAACCTTTCTCATTAGCCCTAAAGTATTAAAAACCCGCTATTTTTTTTCCAAAAACATTGGGGGTTTTCCGTTATAAAATTAGAACGGTTTATCCTAGAAACGTTTCTTTTGTTTAGTAGAGAATACTTCTGGCTTCAATTTTCACTCCCACAACTTGTTTGAAAAGCTTACAGATCGGAAGATTTTGAATTTTTTGAGGACCCGACCAGGAAGATCGACTTTTTCAAAACTGTAAAAATTAGCTATAAATGTGATAAAATTACTTTTTAAACATGCTTTTGTTGTTCGTTGAATTATTTCCATAAAAACACATGTAATTTTTAATATAAATTTTTTTAAATGAATAATTTGAATTTTTTTTTATAAATATTATATTTTTTGTTTTCCAGAGCTGTAAGTAATAATGGATTCAGAACTTTCGACTTCGTCCTTTACAGATACAGCTATTGAGGCAGAGAGAGAAGATTCTTCTGATTTGAAGCATGTTCCATCAAATTACTGGCAGTAAGTTGCCATCCAATGATCATGTTTTACTCAGTTTGCTTTACAATAAGCGTCAAGTTAAACTAGAAACCAGAGATGCTGCAAGGATCACTATTCAGGAAGTTATACATTTTTGGAATAAAGGAATCGCACAGAAATCAGGACATAGAAGAGAAGGATCATGAGGACTTTTAGGACACAGGAATAGACACATCACAACCGAAGAAAAGAAAGTACTGCCGAGGAATTCTAAAAATTATCACAGAGAAGTTGCCAGTATTGTTAGATAGATGTAATATTTCAGATACAGACGAGGTTAGGTTTTTCTGGCACTGCCGAAGCATTAGGGCAAGATTCGTAGGAGTTAGCAATCAGTAGGTCTACCGTGAGAGTCTGCAGTCAGAAATTTCGAGTGGAAAAAGTAAAAATTATTAAAAATAGGTATGAAAATTCAGATTTAAAAGGTGCTGTTCTACATTGGTATGGGATTGCTTCCAGATATATTGAATATAGAAAATATAGAGGTTGCAAGTTTTCATAAGTTGTAGTGACTAAGAGCAGTTGATAGGAGTTCCTCTTTTTAAAAATAATAAGGGTTGTACTCAGACAAAAGCTGTTTTTTCGGAAGTGGAGAAATGGGGGGTAGGAAAAATAGAAGCAATGTGTTTTGACACTACTGCTGTTAATACTGGTCATTTGAGAGGTATCTGTGTTTTATTAGAATAATTATTTGAAAAAGATCTTTTATACTTGCCACCACTTTTCAGAAGTAATACTAAAGGCAGTTTTGATTGCAAAATGGGTTCAACTACTGGCCCCATGCCTGGCAGTTTCAAAATAATTTAGACAGAATGGGCAAAAATTGACAAAAAAAAAAACATATAATATTAGTTTTGATCAAGAACAGGTCAAATTTAAGATAAATGTAAATGATCTCGAACAGATCTCTAATTTTTTTTCAGCGCAATTATTAAAAGTATCTTTACAATTGTGTTTGATATTTTTAGGTCGAGTTGCTCCACAAAACATTTCTTTCAGAGCGCCAGGTGCCATTCATCACGCCAGGTGGATGGCAAAAGCCATTTTCTCCCTGAAAATTTTCGTTTTCAAGGATCAATTTTTTTTAAGTTACTCCGAGATAGATGTCATCAGAAGTATTTATTTATTCGAAATTAATGCTTATGCCAAAGTTTGATTTAATGCTCCTAAATCTACATTGGCTCCAACCAAGATTTACAGTTGTCTAAAACCTTAATTAATTATGAAAAAAATGATGGAAGAATTTCAAAGGTGGCATTGCCTAAACTTATAAATCATTTGTAATATTTAAACCCAGAACAATTTGTTTCGCTTTTTTTTAATAAACTTTTGACAAAGAAATGAAAATAAACATGGATGCAAAACTATTGTCTTTTGAGCAAAAGAGTGATGATGATGAGCTAAGAAAGCTCACTGAGCTTGAGCAAGAAAACATGCAAGACGATAGGATAGTTAAAGCCAAAATCGCTCTGAAAGAAGCTTTTTTGGACAAAGAAATCTATTACTTTATTTAACCAATAACATTCAACTTCTTCAAAAAGTTCGACATTTCATCTATTTCTTATATTACGATATGGATGCTTGGAACGAAGATCTGGATTTGGGTTTCTTGAAAGGCAGGGAATTGTCAAAGGTTTTATGTTGTAAACGACACCGCCGAAAGGGGTGTCAATTTAATACAAGACCACAAAGCGAGCAGAACAAAAGATGAAGGGCAGAAGCAATATTTTTAGCAAGTAGTTGATGAATGTCGAAAATTATTTCCAGACACATTGAAATGTTCCATCTCAAAAGCAATATCGCCTACTTGATTCTAGTGACTCTATCTGACAAATCTACCTAGAAATTCGACCAATCTACCTATTATTATTAATTAATATAGTACTATTAATTTATAGTTAATATTTAATTTATACATAAAACCTATTCTGATGTTTCTATTTGCTATTTCTGAAGATTGTTTTGATGGTAATTAAGTTCAATGTTTTAAATTCATTGCATTTTGATTTTAATAAATACTTGGTTCGTATGCCAATATTTTCTTTTTTCTTCCCCCCACCTTCTACCCCACTCCTTCCATTCACGTACCTGGTCGAAAATCTATTTCTTAAAAAGTATCTTACTTGAACTTTTTGATGCCAAATAATTCCAAAATAGTAGAAAAACATTCAAAAAATCAAATTATCTACTTGGGCGAATTTTCACATTTTATTAAAAAAAAAGTAGACTTTTCAGGTTCAGAACAGCACCGGTCCACTAAAAAGTCAAATATCATCCGATCTTTACGTTTCTCAAACAAGTTGTGAGAGTCAAAATTGAAGCCAGAAACATTCTCTTAAAAAAAAAAAAAAAAAAAAAAAAAAAAAAAAAAAAAAAAAACTAGGATAAGCACTCGATTTTTTAAATTAAAAATAGCTATTTTTTAATACGTTAGGGCTGATGAGGCAGGTCTTAACGTTATCCGATCGAGTTGAAACTTTGACAATCTCATTTTTACACTAATATGCAACTTGTTAGTTGTTCCCATAGAAGATACGAGGAACAAAAATATTTCCCCCTCCCAATGTTTTGCTACCACACTATTGGGCATTTCTCAACTACCATCGCGAAGACAGAACCTATGTACATTTTAATGACATTCTGATAAATTGATAGATTAGGAGAATAGGTCACATTCATCAGTATTCATACTACTGGATTTTTCATTATTGGGACACATAAAAGATAATGTTTAGATCTCAATACGGGAACAACAGACAAAATAAGGGGATTTATCGAAAGAAAACGCACACCAATTCTAAACAAATTATTTACTGTAGTTCACAACTCTGTTCTGCTAGTAGTATCTGGCTCAAAGAAATCAGCATATTTCTACATCTGTTCTCTTTTATCAGGATCATTATTTTCAAATGTATCATATTTAATATTTTGTCAATAAATTATCAAAGTGTCTAAACATTACTGCGAACTATTATTATATATATATATATATATATATATATATATATATATATATATATATATATATATATATATATATATATATATATATATATATATATATATATATATATATATATATATATATATATATATATATATATATATATATATATATATATATATATATATATATATATATATATATATATATATATATATATATATATATATATATATATATATATATATATATATATATATATATATATATATACGGGCCTGAATGAGGAAAACAATTTGTCTTCTCGAAAGTCTTGCCCTATTTTATTAAATGTTTTATTCTTCTTTGGGTTTTTTATAATTCCATAATATATATATATATATATATATATATATATATATATATATATATATATATATATATATATATATTATATATATATTATATATATATATATAT
>SEYY01025025.1:102500-105000 GCA_009176605.1 Armadillidium nasatum
AATAAAGATGATTTCTTAATTAAGGAATATGGATATGAGCAGTTCTTTTTAGAAGCATTTACCACTCCTTCAGTTATTTGTTTTTCCCTCTTATAATTATCTATTCAGAATGTTCAGTTATTTTGCCTAATCTTGCAATGTTTTGTTCAAATGTATGTTTATTTTTTTGTTTATTATTATTTTTTTTATTTTTTTTATTTTTTTTTTTGTTTATTATTAAATTTTTTTTTTTACAGGTGTATTATTTTTTTTTTACGTGTGACTCAATGAGAAATTTCTTACCATCATTTTAAAAAATTCTTTATGAAATGAGGATAAAATTCTTTTCCTTTAAAAATAAAATCCGTTTCTATTTCTTTCCTTTCCAAGAAAAAGATTTTTCTTCTTAAAACTTTTATGAAAGAGTTTATTAATATCACTTAGTTACCAATTAATTAACATTTTTTAAAATTTTATAAAATAAGGAATATATGAAAAAAAAAGGTTAATCTCAACTTATCTACTCTAGTATGTATATATATATATATATATATATATATATATATATATATATATATATATATATATATATATATATATATATATATATATATATATATATATATATATATATATATATATTATAAAATTAAATGTTTGTCATTTGATTATTTAAAAGAATTTAAATATATATATATTTTATTTTTTTATTTTACCTCTGGTGTGCGAAGGCCAGAGACCTACCAAATTTTCACCAGAGAAAGGAGCAAATCGGGATCCTGGTCAGATTAAAGGTCGACATGTCCGGAGACACGGCGTTTGAAGGTGTGTAAGTCATAGGAAATTGGGAAAATAGATGAAGGGAGTGTGTTCCAGACTTTACCAGTAGAGTACATGCAAGATTGAGCATAGCAGTTAAGTCTAGGTCAGAGAGTTGGACAGAGAAAAGATGAGAGTGTGTAGAAAGACGTGTCGCACGAAATCTTCTTAAAGGAGGAGGTACGCGACGAGTGAGTTCGGAAGAGCAACAATCCCACGGGCAGAAAGAGATTGGAGAGAATTAGTGAGAGTAGGAGAGTTGACAAGACGAAAAGCCCTAGACTCCAGATGTGTGAGGCGTACTCCATACCGGGGCGAACAACACCCCTATAAAGAGCAAGCAATTGGGTCGTGTGAAGAAGTTCTGAAAGCACCACAGAACACCCAACCTCTTAAAAACTTGCTTAGAAAGAGAAGTAATGTGATCTTTCCAAGAAAGATCACGAGAAAAAGAAACACCAAGAATATTAAGGAGAGATGTTTTCGAAGAAGATATCATAGTTGAGTGGAAGATTTTGTCAAGTAGAGAAATGGAGGAACTGAGTTTCTGAGGCATTGAAAACCATGTTTTTCTCTGGCCCATTTTGAAATGTGAGATAGATCAGAGGTTAGTTGCTCCAAGGCCACCCTCCTTGAATCTATTAACTGGTGTTGAGAGGGTCACTTTTCAAGCTGAAAAGAGTATTGAAGGGTGAAGTCATCGGCATAAGAGTGGATGGGATGAAGAAGAATAGTCATTAATGAAAAACAGAAAAAGTGTTGGGGAAAGGACAGATCCTTGAGGAACACCACTATTAATAGATTTAAAGTATGAACAGGAGCCGTCTACAACAGCTGCTATAGAACGACCAGAAAGGAAGTAAGAGAGAAGGCCATAGAGAGAAGGATAGATTCAGAAAAAGGGAAGTTTGGAAATCAAAGCTTTGTGCCAGACTCTTTCGAAAGCTTTCGATATGTCTAGCGCGATAGCAAAAGTTTCATCGAAACGCCGAAGAGCGGAGGACCAAGAGCAGGAGAGAAGGGAAAGAAGATCACCAGTAGAGCGTTTCTTGCAAAAGCCATAGTGGCGATCAGATGATCAGAGATAAGATTAGAAGAATTGAAATGTTTCCAAATCTTCCTGTTAAGGATAGATTCGAAAACTTTAAAAAGAACGGAGGTTAAAGAAATTGAACGGTAGTTAGAGGGTTGAGAGGGTCCCTCTTCTTCGACACAGGCTGAATGAACTCACATTTCCAACAAGAAGGGAAGGTTGAAGTAGAAAGACATAGACGAAATAATTTACCAAGGCAGGTTGCAAGTTCGGACGTACAAGTTTTGAGAACCACAGGTGGGATGCCATCAGGACCGTACGCCTTCTTAGTGTTAAGCTCAGAGAGAGTAGAAATGACGTCTTAAGAAGAAATTACAATTTTAGGTATAAATGAGTTGGAGGGGATTGAAGGAGTAGGAATAGCTCTGGATTCGTCTAGGGTTAAATTAGAGGAAAAAGTTTGAGTGAAGAGTTCAGCTTTAGAGGAAGGCAAAACGGCAGTTGAATCGTCAGAAGATACTAGAAGAGGGAAAGAGGAAGAAGTAAAGTTAGAGCAAAATCTAAAAAATAAGGTGAAGAAGAGGAACCAGAAAGATTATATATATATATATATATATATATATATATATATAATATATATATATATATATATATATATATATATATATA
>SEYY01025025.1:112500-115000 GCA_009176605.1 Armadillidium nasatum
ATCACTGAAACTACATATTCAACTAGTCATACTCAACTTTGAAAAAATATGTGAATATGAGCAAAAAGAAGTACACGTGGTATAACGATATTATAAGTGAGATAATGCAAAAGCATGTCTAATAAATAGAGATTTGGAGTGTTAGTGAGAGTAGAAAAATTAAAGAGACTGAAAGCACTAAAACTCAAAGCTTTGAAGGAAATCTTTTAGAGTGATGCCATTTAAGATGAGTGGAACTACGTATACAGAAATTGGGACGATGTAAAGAAATGAAGAAGGATCATGTATCCATAACCTCAAATATATATATATATATATATATATATATATATATATATATATATATATATATATATATATATATATATATATATATATATATATATATATATATATATATATATATATCGGTATATATATATATATATATATATATATATATATATATATATATATATATATATATATATATATATATATATATATATATATATATATATATATATATATATATATATATATATATATATATATATATATATATATATATATATATATATATATATATATATATATATATATATGAGTGTGTGTGTGTGTGTGTATTTGCGAGAGATAGGGTGATCAAAATTTACGTGAAAAGGAAGTGGCAAATGAAAATGAATACAAACCGTCTGTTGAATTAAGAAATAAGGACAAAAATTCGAAGAAAAAAAAAAACAATAAGAAATTAAGAATAAATATAATAAAAGAGCAAAAAGAATTTGCAGGAAAAAACTCTAAACTAAAAAAAGGAGGCAAAAAGAATCAAAATAATAATAATAATAATAATAATAATAATAATAATAATAATAATAATAATAATAATAATAATAATAATAATAATAATAATAATAATAATAATAATAATAATAAAGTTCAGCAGATTGAAAAAAGAAAAACTGACAAGACACTAATGGAAAAGTAGAAATATGAAATGGAAATAATAAATTTGAGAAATTCTGAAAAAAAAAATCTGGAAAGAAAATATGTATAGAGAAAAGGTGAGAAAAGTTATGATCGAATTTAGAATATAAAAGAAAAGAATGAATACGATTGGTAGCAGCCTTAGTGAATTTCTTCCTCATTGACCGTTTGGGAACAAACCTGAGAAAAAAGTTCTTATTTTTAAGATCTCGAAAGAGGATGTGAGGTGATGTCAGATTGTCCAAGAGACTTTAAATTTCCTTCCTTCTTACTTTTTTTTTTGCTATAAAGTTAGCATCTCAAGGGGCATTGCCCTATTCGAAGACATCTAACGAGCACTGCCCAATATAGGGAAGAGGAACTTTTCTAGTTATATTATGCTTAGGATCCATGAGTGGGATCGAACTACGCGAATCAATCACTCTACTGATTGAACCACGGTAGATTTTTGGCAAACATTTCAGGCTGCAAAGCCTTTAGCATTTATGTAGGTATTAAGATCCAATTCACATAGTTCATTTCCTTTCAATAATTGAGGATTAAACATGAATAGAAAGTAAGGATGAAATGAAAAAAGAAATGGAAAAGTAAAATTTTAAAAATATACATAAAAAAATAAACTCTCTTTAATAAATTTCAATTATTTAAATGTGTTTTTTTTATATATATTTTAAAATTTTTTAGTCATTCAATTACCAGGTTCTTTTGGGTCAAAATTTGACCCAGCTAAATAGATGAACTACAATCAGATCTGCTCTCTCTCTCTCTCTCTCTCTCTCTCTCTCTCTCTCTCTCTCTCTCTCTTCTTCTTGAGAAATTTTGATTGTCCTTACAAATAAGGACCTAAAACTAAAAGAAATTTACATAGGATTATCGACGAAGAGCTCAAAAATACATTAAATTGACCGATACAAATTAAATTTTGAAATTAGGAGTTTTTCTTCAAACAATAATTAATAATTCTCCATTTATAACTCCCCAATAGATAAAATTTTACATAAAAACTTTACATTCGTATTTTCTGTGAACTTTATTAATTTCTCTCATAAACTTTTTTTTTTCATTCGTTAATTAAAATAAAATTAAAATATCTGATAACGTTTCAAGATTAATTTTGGATTACTTCAAGATTAATTTCAAGATTAATTTTGGATTACTTCAAGCTTCAGTAGGAACTGCTATTTAATTCAATGTAATCCAAAACATTCTTCATGAATTAAGTTCAAAGAAAGTTCTTTTAAGTAATCATTTGATTAACTAATGTTCTTTTAGTTAATCAATTTAAACAATCGATTGATTGCTTTTAGTTTTAAACGTGATTATGGACTTTTTTTTAATAGCTTTCAACGTAAATGAAGAGAGAACGTCGATTAAAAATCAATGCTTATTAATGCAAAAGAAATTTGAAAATAAACACCAATAATAATAATAATAATAATAATAATAATAATAATAATAATAATAATAATAATAATATAATAATAATATAGTAATAATAATAATAATAATAATGAAATAAAATAATAATAATAAT
>SEYY01025025.1:162500-165000 GCA_009176605.1 Armadillidium nasatum
ATCATTAACATTTTTTTTTTTTTTTTTAATTGAAAAGATCTTCTAGGGTGATGAATCCGTCTTGTGAGCTCATTATGTATATAATATATAATATATACTATATATATATGTACTATATGAACATGGGCAAGAGGATAAAAATGATAACTGATATAATTTGAGTGAAATGTGTGCATAGTTGATGGATCAAAAACTATAAAAATTTAACTCCTTCCTTGTCAATGGATTAAAAGAGAGATTCATTCTCAAGAACGAACTCTGATTATGCCTTTAAAACATCAACAAAAAATTCGTCCTTTTCTCTCAACAAAGAAAATCTCTGCGATGAAAAATCTGTGATCGATTAACGGAGAAAGAAGTTGTTTAGAGAAGAGATTGAAAGAACAGAAGATTCTTTCATTGAATGCAAATGGACAAGTAGCGAAGAAGAAGATATATTAAGTCATCGAAAAGGAATTTTGAAATGTTTTTTTTCTTTTTTTCTCTTTTTTTTTATGTGGCAAATATGATAATCATTTTATTAAAGCTTTCTTTCTATTTTTAGAATATCTCAAATGAACAGAATTTTCTGTTATTTAAATTTTAATATTGTATATATATATATATATATATATATATATATATATATATATATATATATATATATATATATATATATATATATATATATATATATATATATATATATATATATATATATATATATATATCATAGGGTATATTTGATTAAATGGGGAAAATTGTCAACAATCAGTAAAATGGAATAAATTGATGAAGATATAATAAGGAAATAAATTTAGAAGAAAAAATGTAAACTCGTATTACGTGACACCAAAATTAATTTGCTTTGAAAACAAAAATTGTTTTGTTTATATAGGAATAATTTTTATTACCTGATTCGTTGTAAACCGAATGAAGTTTCAAATTAAGTATAACTAAAAGCGAAACATTTTATACGTTTTAATAGTGCCTTTATTATGTCAATCATAACTAATGCGTTATTAACGCATAAAATAACACATATATGAGTTACTTACATTATAAGTGCATACCAAACACGCACACCACATTACAAGGTTAAAATGGATAAACTGTGAGGAAGGTTTAGCTTAAAATGGAAGTAACATTAAAATGGTATGTGTTATTTTTATACGTTAAAAGCATGTTAGTGATAATGGACAAAATAAACGAATAAATCCTAATATGTATTACTTAACATAATGAAGCTTTCTTTCTCACGTGATTTCAATTATGATAGTTTAACTTGAGCGAACTTCAATTCAAATATCTAGATTAATATGAAACTTTATTAGCTTTTTATGAAACTCTTGCATTAGAAACTGAGAAAAAAAATTTTAATTTCGGAAATTATATTCATTTATCAGAAACATGGAAATGGCATCAACTGTAATTGACAACCTATGGCAAAATGCTTGTAGAAAATCCACAATCTAACAGCCAGATATTCGTTCGTCTTTCCCTATACATTTTATCATTGTTAAATGTTTTATTTATCTATTATATTAATTGAAACAATATATATTTATATATATCTAAAGCTTTTTCTCCTCAAAATCCATGGTTTGATGGCAACTGTTCTCTTGTCCTTCGGGAGAGAGACAATGCTTATCGTGCATGGAAAAACTCTCCTTCTCCTATCACTCTTGCTAATTTTCATTCAGCTCGGAATCGTTGCAGGGATGTTCTTCGACGGTCTAAGCGTGCTTTCATAAAAAGGAAGTGCGCTGACCTCCATGGCTCTCCTATTGCTAAAAATTTCTGACCTCTTGTTAAAAATATCTCTAATAACTTCTGTAAATCTGCCTTATATATATATATATATATATATATATATATATATATATATATATATATATATATATATATATATATATATATATATATATATATATATATATATATATATATATATATATATATGCGTGTGCGATTGTGCGCGAACCAGAAATGTGTGGCTGACATGAGAGTTCTTTTGTTGAGAAAAACATTTGTGACAGTAGTTTGAGACGTCATGTCTTGTCCACTTTTCTTTATTAAATAGTAAAGCATTCTTTTGGTTGTCAAATTTTCATTTGAGAAGATGCAGACAAATCATTTTCTTTTCTTTCTTCTCTTTTTCTGCTTTTTTGTTTTCATGTTCAATAAAACTTATTTGGAAAGAAATTCTGTTAATTGTGTTGCAAGATATTTTCGACTCTAAATTCTTTTTCTTTTTATTATTTTAATTAAGATAATCTATTTTGATGGTATGTTTGTTATATATAATTTGAGACTACATTTATTTCTCAGTTAAATTACAAATAAATATACATATATATATATAATAAATATATATATTATATATATATATATATATATATATATATATATATATATATATATATATATATATATATATATATATATATATATATATATATATATATATATATATATATATATATATATATATAAGTTGTAGTAGTAAGAAAATAGTTTG
>SEYY01025025.1:170000-172500 GCA_009176605.1 Armadillidium nasatum
TATTGATTTTTGGCTCACCAAAACACATAATCTTTCATACTAAATAATCTTTTAACAATTACAAACAATCTACTTCCTCTTTTTCTTCCGTTCTCATTGTTGTTTTTTTTTGTTTTTTGTTTTCTTTGTTCGTGTTCTTGTTTTAATTCTTCTTTTTACTTTTCTTCAACTTGATTTATAAAAAGTCTAATCTAAATTACAGACAAATCAATAAGCTGAACAACAAGTATATATATATATATATATATATATATATATATATATATATATATATATATATATATATATATATATATATATATATATATATATATATATATATATATATATATATATATATATATATATATATATATATATATATATATATATATATATATATATATATATATATATATATATATATATATATATATATATATATATATATATATATAAAGAAAAACCGTTTCATTAATATTTTCTTTTACTTAAGCAAACTCACATAACCTTAATTAAGCAAAATATATCAAGGAAAATGACAAATTATATGCAATAAAAATTGCTGCTCAGAACCCATTGTCCTTCGATCGTTGCAGAGTCAGATTCTTTCTCCTTGACTTCTTTTTTATTCCTTTCCTAACGGACTCAGAATGACTCTCAGAATTCGAACTAAATCTCTTCGTGCAGCGTCACTGCAATCAAGGCTCAGAGAAGTGAGACGGGGCGGTGAGCGAGGGAGGCTCTCGTAGCGAGCAAGGCTGGAATAGAAACCCTCTTGCATTCCCATTAGCTTGTTCTTTCTCTCTCTCTCTCTCTCTCTCTCTCTCTCTCTCTCTCTCTCTCTCTCTCTCTCTCTCTCTCTCTCTCTCTCTCTCTCTCTCTCTCTCTCTCTCTCTCTCTCTCTCTCTCTCTCTCTCTCTCTCTCTCTCTCTCTCTCTCTCTCTCTCTCTCTCTCTCTCTCTCTCTCTCTCTCTCTCTCTCTCTCTCTCTCTCTCTCTCTCTCTCTTCTACTTCCTTCCTAACAAATGGCACAATAATGAAACAAAATAAGCAGATCTACAAGGTAAACCGTTTTATGTGTCTTATTTCATTCGAATTTTCTCCAGAATTATTCCTTATTTTGAGTAATATTTAAAAACAATACAAAATGCAAATGAATTTTTTCAAATGGATTTTCTTTTGCCATTTCAAAACTAATTTTCCACATTTCAATTTTAAAAAGATTTATTTCTTCTCAACATGAATCATATTTACAGAATATTTTATTAAAATATTTAACAAATTTTTCAATATTTCTTCCATTGTTTGCGTTTAAAAATAATGAGAAATAGTTTTTTTTTGTATACAATATTTATAGAATAATTTTTACTCAATATTTACTATTACAACTGCCACTACTACTTCTACTCCTACTACTACTACTACTGATTTTTAAAAATTCTAATATTAAACTATTATTATTAATAATAATAATTACAAGAAAAATAATTATAATAATAATAATAATAATAACAATAATAATAATAATAATAATAATAATAATAATAATAATAATAATAATAATAATAATAATAATAATAATAATAATAATAATAATATAATAATAATAATAATAATAATAATAATAATAATAATAATAATAATAAATAATAATAATAATGAAATTCTAAACTATGCATATATAGGTATAAAAGATACGCTTTAATTTTAGATAAAATGCTTAATCATCTTACATATATATATATATATATATATATATATATATATATATATATATATATATATATATATATATATATATATATATATATATATATATATATATATATATATATATATATATATATATATATATAGACAGGATGGCCTGAAACGAACGAAAACACAGGTTTTTTCAATATTATTTATTTATTTTTAATAATGTCACAATTTTGAAAAAACTATTTCATTTTGCTTTTTTTGATTTTATAAAATTTCAACGTTTCGGTTCTATTTCACTGAACCATTGTCAAGATAAATGGAAAAGAAATAAAATGCTCAATATTCATAGAACAAAAAAATGATATTACATTCGTTTCTAGCCATCCTGTTTAAGATAAAGATTTCGCTCAATAGTAGCACAAGCATATATATATATATATATATATATATATATATATATATATATATATATATATATATATATATATATATATATATATATATATATATATATATATATATATATATATATATATATATACTATATATATAGAAACATTTGCACCGTCCTCCATATTCTGCCATTAACTCTCCTTTTCCATCAAAAGGATCATACTATAAAGTATTTAAATTTTCTTATTTAATATAAAATAAATAACCTGAACTCTATTCTTTAGAATAAAAATTTGCTTTCAGAGAATATTTTGATACTGAAGTAGAATCTTGTACCTTGGTCGAACCTTTTACTATTTATTTTATAATAATTTTCATTCATTTTTTAATTGATAAAACTTTTATGTAATATTTAAAAAAATTT
>SEYY01025026.1:0-29710 GCA_009176605.1 Armadillidium nasatum
TATATATATATATATATATATATATATATATATATATATATATATATATATATATATATATATATATATATATATATATATATATATATATATATATATATAATATATATATATAATATATATATATATATATATATATATATATATATATATATATATATATATATATATATATATATATATATATATATATATATATATATATATATATATATATATATATATATATATATATATATATATATATATATATATATATATATATATATATATATATATATATATATATATATATATATATACTATATATATATATATATATATATATATATATATATATATATATATATATATATATATATATATATATATATATATATATATATATAATAATATAGTATATATATATAAAGTATATATATATATATATATATATATATATATTTCCTATATATATATATATATATCATATATATATATATATATATATATATATATATATACTTTTTTATATTATCTTTTTTTTACTCACCCCCTGACCACCCCTTGTTGAGGCGGCCACACTTCGCTAATGAAGCCTCCCGCCGCAGTCGGTCTCGTCCAGAGATCTTTCAAAGAAGTGATGCCCCAGAAGGTTTTGGGGCGACAGTTGGAGGGACAGTCTAAAAGAAAGTGATCTACGGTCTCCGGGGCCCTTTTGCATCTGGTACAAGTGGAAGATGTTGCCTGGTTTAAATTGAAATTGTGTTTGTAATGTTGTAAGTTTGGATGGTGCCCGCATCTCAATCTTGCTAGTGAGATTTGTAAGTGTCTTGGGAGGTTGTTGAAGTCGGGGTTTATTTCGGGAGGGGGTTCGTTAAGGATGCTATTTGGAGGTCTGTTGATCATATATGAATGTGTTAGTTGAGTGTGTATATGTTTGGTTGTTGTGGTATTGGGGGGAGGAGGGGGAATGCGATTTAGGATCCGTTTGTAAAAGGTTCCGGTGGACGATGGAGGTTGTTTAAGTCTTTGATTGGTAGGTTGGAGGAGAGTTTTGTGACATGGGTGTGTGGGTAGACGGGTTTTTGCATAGAATTGGGTGCCTATCATTTCGAGGTGGTTCCTTATAGGTAGTATCTTGGTTTCGTTATGAAGGTGTTGTTGAGGGGTTGTAGGTGTGCAGCCGGTAATGGTGCGAAGGGCTTTATTTTGTGTTATTTGGAGTGTCGTTAAGTTATGGTCGGAGAGCAGAGGGTGCCAGATGGGGGAGGCATAGTTGATGGTGGGGCGTATAAATTGTTTGTAGATTGCAATTGAGGTTTGTATGTTGTTGTGTATGTCAGTGTTGGCCACTGTTTTGAGGATGTTGAGTTTTCTGGTTGCGGCTGTGGTGGTATTTTGAATGTGTTTGGAGAAAGTGAGGTGAGTGTCAAATGTTAGGCCGAGAATCTTTGGGATTTGTTGAAGGGTATGGGGGTGTTGTTTAGTAGGACTTGTGGGTAGGTGTTGGATAAGTGTTTGTCTGTTGTTATGAGGGTTATGGAGGATTTGTTTGGTGATGCCGTCATCCTGTTTTCTACTAGCCAAGTTTGGAGTTGTGTTAGGTAGTCTTGTGTGAGTGTTGTTGCGGTGGAGAGGTCTTCGTGAGTGGTGGCAATAGTTATGTCGTCAGCGTATGTAGTGATGTGGGTGGATGCTGTTTGGGGTTGTGGAAGGTCTGCTGTGTATAGGTTGAATAGGGTGGGGGAGAGTATGGCTCCTTGGGGAACTCCGTTCTTTATGTTGATGGTACGTGATTTAAGGCCGTTTTGTTGTATTTGGGCGTTTCTTCCTGATAGGAAGTTGGATAGCCATTTCTTAGTATTTGTTGTGATGTTGGATTGGAGGATTTTATGGATAAGATTATGTCTCGGGACAGTATCGAAGGCTTTGTTTATGTCAATTGCTATTAATATAGTTTTGTGATGTGGCTTATGGTTTAGTCCGTTTATTATAGGTTGTATGATGTTGGTAAGTGCAGTGGTGGTGGAATGGTTGGGTTTGAACCCGTGTTGGAAGTTTTGTTGTGGAATGAATTGGAGGATAGAATTTAGGATTAGTTTTTCAAGAAGTTTTGAGATGGTGGATAATAAGGAGATTGGGCGGTAAGAGGAGGGGTTTGAAGGGTCTTTGCCGGGTTTTAGTTTAGGGATGATTAATGCTTTTTTCCATAGGGGAGGGATATTGTTGAGTTGGATGGATTTGTGGAAGATGGAGGTTATGTATGTGATTGTGTGGATGGATAGGTGTTTTAGGTGAATATTTGATATGTTGTCTGGTCCTGTTGCTGGAGAGTTTTTGATAGATTTAATGGTGTTTTGAGTGTTTGTGGGTGTAATGGCGTTTAGGTTGTTATGGTTGTTGGGTAGCTTTTTCAGTTTTTTTATTATTTTCCTGTTTTGAGGGTGGGTAGGTAAGCTACTTTGTTTAGCAAAGTGTGTGGCTAGTAGGTTGATGTGTTGTTTGGGAGTTAATGGGGTTTGTGTAGTGGGATTGGTTGGAGTTTCATGAGTGTGAAGAGGGTTGTTTTTTGCGTTGTGAATTGTGTGGATTGTTTTCCAGACTCTTTTGCTGTTTGTGTTGTCCAAGTTTTTGATGAGGAAGTTTTGGTATTTGTTGGTTGTGTGAGTTTTTATTAGGGTTGATATTTGATTGTTTAGGGTTTCTAATTGTGTTTTGGTGAGTTGTGTGGGGTTGTTTTGGCGTTTTAGTGCGTTCCTTTGTTTTATGAGAGAAGTGATTTCGGGGGAGAGGTTTGGTACGTATTTTTTAATGTGGCCTTTAGGGATGAAAATATATATATATATATATATATATATATATATATATATATATATATATATATATATATATATATATATATATATATATATATATATATATATATATATATATATATATATATATATATATATATATATATATATATATATATATATATATATATATATATATATATATATATATATATATATATATATATATATATATATATATATACTTTCTTTCTCACTTTCTCACCAGGCTCCTGTAGACGCAGAGCGCCTGTCAGTAATCATGCACGAAATCCCTCCATCATTGTTTATCTTCGTATCTTCTCATCTCCTCCACATCCTCGATGTCTCCCCCTCTCCCATCAATTGCCATTCTGATGTTACCCTTCCATCTAATTCTCGGTCTTCCTACTCCCTTCCTTCCCATCGGCCTCCATTCATAAAATCTCCTCCGATACCTGTCCTGATCCATTCTCATCACATGCCCAAACCATCTCAACTGTCCCCTCTCAATGAATTTTAATATGTTTTCCACTCCTCATTCCTCTCTTATATCCTCATTTCTTCTTCTATCCCATCTCGATGAAAGGGAGAGAGGTTGAGAAGAATGTTGAGCTCATAGTAAGCTCATCCACCCTCCTCACCCTAAATATATATATTATATATTAGTAGGTGTAATTATTTATATAATTATTTTTTTTTTGTTTAGTCTATTTATTTAGTCTTATGATCAAAATACTAAATTTGTTTTATATTTCCAGCTTGTTGAGATATTGTATTCTTAATGTTATATGTTTATTCTTAAGTTGTAATATACTGAGTAAATAGTTGTAAACGGTCAGTTATAGATATTTTTGAATTGAGGGAAAACCCTTATCTTGTGAAACTGAATTGTAAGACATATCAAAGAAAGGTAACCGTTTTGATAGTTTAAATGAAGTAATTGAAATAATTTTGGAAAATAAGAATTACTATAATCATAAATGGTTATGCATTAAATATACATGTTAATTATAATGTAATTGTTTTAGGTAATACTTCATTATCTCGTCTCTGAAAAACAGAAAAACCGAGCCTTAGAAAGAGTCATCTTTTCTAAGGTAAAAATATTTAGAAAAATGTATAAGATAGTGTAATGAATATGTGATTATACGAAATTGAAAAAGTAGGTATAATAACTAAAAAAGAGTCATTTTTTTAAGGTTTCGGTCCTGGGATTTGTCTTGCATCTCAGTTCTGGATATCGATTTATCTTTAAGTATTGGATCTTTGTGTTGGATGTCATTGTGAGTTTCATTACTGAACTCAACGTTCCCCAAGCGTGTATTCTCTGACTTGACAAAACTTAACTTGATTGAAGGTGTCTTTGAGGAGTAGTACGGAGATCAAAGTCGACCAACCTAAGTGGATGATTAAAGAAAAGAACATTTAAAAGAGAAACATTGTAAAACGTAATTGATACACTCAACTACGTTATTACACAAATAAAAGATAAGATCATATTATAGTAAGGTAGTTACGGTAGTCTTTACTAACATTTCCTACTTCTTCTCCTGTCCCTTTGTTTCCCCTTTTCTACCCGCGGGTTGTTAAACTGAAGTTCCACCTGTGGGTGTAGACTGGAGTGAATAGGTCTTGTTGACCGTATTGGTAAACGAAAGTTTATTAAAGTGTTGAACGTAACAGTACAATATCACAAACAATTGAAAAAGAATAGTGTGTCACTGTATTACGTCACAAGTAATAATTAAGTAGTCATTTTTATTAATTAAGATTTTTTTTCCTAAAAACTGTTTATATTAAAATTGATAACCTCATTACGGTTAATGTATTGAAGAAGTTTTCATATATTGTAAGATTTTTATTTTCATACTTGAATTTTGTAATAAAATTTAGAAAGAAAACTAGACTTATTGATCTTTTTCCCCAATAAGAAATAGAAACGGATGTATGTTGTTGAATGTGTGTGTATGTTCAGAGATTATTGATGGATCCATTCACTCATAAGAGGTTTCTTCAGTTGTTGGTCTCTCTCAATCACAGATCACATTGGAACTAATAGGGAAGTGGCTTGTGTGAATAGTCGTCAATCATTTTCGGGATTGTCACATAGTCAATTTTCTAAATTGTGTATATAAATAAAGGGAGTAAAAGTTGGGGGTCTTTGGAAGGGTGCCAATAGGGATTCTACACATAGAACTTTACACTTATCCTCTACAATCTTCTGATTCTCCTACACAATCACGCATTGTGTGAAGCACTCTCCCCTACATATACATAAAAATAAATTGGCGCCCGAACAGGGACCAATAAGTGTGAATAATTGTGAGTGGTTGGAAGTGATTTTTATAGTTCCCTGAATAATTGTTGACAATTGTGAGCAAAAGAATCCAAGTGAACAGTTCAATTAATAAAAAAGTACTTTAACTTCGGCTTTTCTTTTACTTTTTCTTCTTAGAAATTGTAGAGTTAGTCTAACTATTTTGACATATTTCTTGATTTATATATTTATTTAATCACATGTACTGGTGCTCTTTGTGGAACACTAGTATATGCACTGTTCAGGAACCTTAATAGGCCAACGATTAATATAACTTTTCAGGTGAGAGCCTATTAAAAAAAATCCTTCCCTTATATATATTTATATATATAAGAAGTGAGGGTAGAAGATAGAAAATCCTTCCCTTACACAGAGTTATTGTGTAAGTAGTGAAGGAAATCTAATTAATTCTTGCCTTACAGAAACATAACCTAATACTAAATATGTCATCATTACCTGATATGGACTTAGAGGCATACTTAGCCTCAGTAGAAAATGTACAGAGGACTGAAGCTGATCAGGTGTTACCTCCTGAAATGAGTAGTAGTCAGATTGCAGAAGGTGGAGTAATTTCCGCAAATGCAGTACAAGGCATTATGAACACTCTTGTAACCCAGATGGACGTATTAAATCAGCAGTTGACTGTGGCCAGGGGAGAGGAGTCAATCAGAATAGCTCCAAAAGAGGAGAATATACAATCTCTTATGGTCACAAGTGCTCCATCACCAATTGTAACCTGTGACACTAACTTATTGCTGCCTTTTGAAAGTAGTACTGTCGCACCAATAACAACTTCGGAAACTGTGTCAGATTTTTTAAACCGAGTGACAACAAGAGACATTCCGACGAGAACCACCTTCTCAAATGTAATCTTCACTCAGACTCCTACTACTACAAGGAATACAGAATTTGGTCGAACATATCCACCATTTAATCCTATTAATACTGCCCAAAGTCACAGACCTAGATCAGACATATTCACAACAAGTCAATTTGACATAATACAACAGCAATTGTCATTGCTTACCCAAACTGTCTCTCTATTGAATGTTTTAATTCATAGTGCTCAGAAACCTAAACTCTTGGAACCTAAAGTATATAATTATGAGCAAGAACAAAATCTTTCCGACTTTTTAACCTACTTTGAGCAGTATTGTGAAAAAAGATACCCCCAAAGTCCAGATCAATGGCTTAGACTTTTAGAAAAATATTTGGGGGGAAAATTTTTACGATTGTACAGAGAGGTTATAAAGACAGTCACAGATTATACTTCAGTAAAGAATATTTTATTGAAGTGGTATAATCAAGAGGAAAAAAAAAGAAACGAGAATAAACTCAAAAATTACCACTCAGCTCAAAGACAGCCTGGGGAGGACATCAACCTTTTTGCCTTACGGTTGGAACAGTTAGCATGTCAAGCATTCCCCGGGGTGAATATGCGTGAACATGAATCCCTACGAACAGCGTTCATATTGAGTTTATCTCCCAAAATACAACACAAGTTGAGGGAGTTTATTATCCAAAATGAAATGGTAACCCAAACAAAGGTGTCTTGGGAAAAATTAGTAATGCTAGCGGATTCTTATGACCGAGAATTCAGACCAGATCAAAGTTTCCATCCAGAGCAAGCTTTTCATGAAACGAGAATAGCTGACACTTATAATGTGAATGAACATCAAAGGTCTGAGATTGAGGTCATACAAATAGACACGGTAACCCCCCAAGCCACATGGAGTGAAGCTCTTAAGAGAGGACCTAAGTCGAAACCGAATACGGTTCTCTATAAGGACAAATCACAAAATAATAGACAGAAATTGAATCCAATAAAGAGAGATCCCATTTCATTTGAACGAAAAGACAATTTTCAACCAAGGGAAAATTGTAATTATTGTGGGAAACTTGGACATACTCATGATGAATGTTATAAAGCTTTGGGAATTTGTAGTTATTGCAAAACCAAAGGTCACATTCGAAAAGATTGTTGGTACTATAACAACAACAATAATAATTCTTCATTTAGGCGTGAGAACTCTACATATAGGTGTCCCTTCTGTAAAGGAAACCACCTTGGTATGAATTGTACTTCTCGGAACCGAAATGAAGAGAGTCCCCCTCGAAAAAGAGATACTAACAGGAATCAGAATCGAAATCAGAATCAGGCGAGTCCTAATCGAAACGAGAATCAGTCCCCTTTACCACAAAGAATTCACCATCACGAAGGCCGCACATTCGAGAATTCAAGTAACCCTTGGATAGCTCAAGGAGCTAAACCAAAAAAATTAAACATAGAGGATTGTCGAATGTGTGGTGATTCCCATGAAAGAGGTAAATGTGCTGGAGATCCCGGAAACTTTCCTACTCCACAGTGAAGAGCCACACTGTGGGGAAATTGATACCTCCGGATATTCCTATGGCTCCAGTAAAAAATTCGGAATCGAAAATGTTAATTGGACTCGATACTCAGAATGAACAGAATAACTGGACTGAACTCATAGAACATCAGTGTAATAATGAACAATGTAATTTTAAAAGTAACTCAGAGGTTGTTTGTAACTTGTGTCAGGCTGATGTTAATCTGCTGATAATAAATTGTAAGATTTTTATTTTCATACTTGAATTTTGTAATAAAATTTAGAAAGAAAACTAGACTTATTGATCTTTTTCCCCAATAAGAAATAGAAACGGATGTATGTTGTTGAATGTGTGTGTATGTTCAGAGATTATTGACGGATCCATTCACTCATAAGAGGTTTCTTCAGTTGTTGGTCTCTCTCAATCACAGATCACATTGGAACTAATAGGGAAGTGGCTTGTGTGAATAGTCGTCAATCATTTTCGGGATTGTCACATAGTCAATTTTCTAAATTGTGTATATAAATAAAGGGAGTAAAAGTTGGGGGTCTTTGGAAGGGTGCCAATAGGGATTCTACACATAGAACTTTACACTTATCCTCTACAATCTTCTGATTCTCCTACACAATCACGCATTGTGTGAAGCACTCTCCCCTACATATACATAAAAATAAATTGGCGCCCGAACAGGGACCAATAAGTGTGAATAATTGTGAGTGGTTGGAAGTGATTTTTATAGTTCCCTGAATAATTGTTGACAATTGTGAGCAAAAGAATCCAAGTGAACAGTTCAATTAATAAAAAAGTACTTTAACTTCGGCTTTTCTTTTACTTTTTCTTCTTAGAAATTGTAGAGTTAGTCTAACTATTTTGACATATTTCTTGATTTATATATTTATTTAATCACATGTACTGGTGCTCTTTGTGGAACACTAGTATATGCACTGTTCAGGAACCTTAATAGGCCAACGATTAATATAACTTTTCAGGTGAGAGCCTATTAAAAAAAATCCTTCCCTTATATATATTTATATATATAAGAAGTGAGGGTAGAAGATAGAAAATCCTTCCCTTACACAGAGTTATTGTGTAAGTAGTGAAGGAAATCTAATTAATTCTTGCCTTACAGAAACATAACCTAATACTAAATATGTCATCATTACCTGATATGGACTTAGAGGCATACTTAGCCTCAGTAGAAAATGTACAGAGGACTGAAGCTGATCAGGTGTTACCTCCCTGAAATGAGTAGTAGTCAGATTGCAGAAGGTGGAGTAATTTCCGCAAATGCAGTACAAGGCATTATGAACACTCTTGTAACCCAGATGGACGTATTAAATCAGCAGTTGACTGTGGCCAGGGGAGAGGAGTCAATCAGAATAGCTCCAAAAGAGGAGAATATACCATCTCTTATGGTCACAAGTGCTCCATCACCAATTGTAACCTGTGACACTAACTTATTGTTGCCTTTTGAAAGTAGTACTGTCGCACCAATAACAACTTCGGAAACTGTGTCAGATTTTTTAAACCGAAGTGACAACAAGAGACATTCCGACGAGAACCACCTTCTCAAATGTAATCTTCACTCAGACTCCTACTACTACAAGGAATACAGAATTTGGTCGAACATATCCACCATTTAATCCTATTAATACTGCCCAAAGTCACAGACCTAGATCAGACATATTCACAACAAGTCAATTTGACATAATACAACAGCAATTGTCATTGCTTACCCAAACTGTCTCTCTATTGAATGTTTTAATTCATAGTGCTCAGAAACCTAAACTCTTGGAACCTAAAGTATATAATTATGAGCAAGAACAAAATCTTTCCGACTTTTTAACCTACTTTGAGCAGTATTGTGAAAAAAGATACCCCCAAAGTCCAGATCAATGGCTTAGACTTTTAGAAAAATATTTGGGGGGAAAATTTTTACGATTGTACAGAGAGGTTATAAAGACAGTCACAGATTATACTTCAGTAAAGAATATTTTATTGAAGTGGTATAATCAAGAGGAAAAAAAACGAAACGAGAATAAACTCAAAAACTACCACTCAGCTCAAAGACAGCCTGGGGAGGACATCAACCTTTTTGCCTTACGGTTGGAACAGTTAGCATGTCAAGCATTCCCCGGGGTGAATATGCGTGAACATGAATCCCTACGAACAGCGTTCATATTGAGTTTATCTCCCAAAATACAACACAAGTTGAGGGAGTTTATTATCCAAAATGAAATGGTAACCCAAACAAAGGTGTCTTGGGAAAAATTAGTAATGCTAGCGGATTCTTATGACCGAGAATTCAGACCAGATCAAAGTTTCCATCCAGAGCAAGCTTTTCATGAAACGAGAATAGCTGACACTATAATGTGAATGAACATCAAAGGTCTGAGATTGAGGTCATACAAATAGACACGGTAACCCCCCAAGCCACATGGAGTGAAGCTTCTTAAGAGAGGACCTAAGTCGAAACCGAATACGGTTCTCTATAAGGAAAAATCACAAAATAATAGACAGAAATTGAATCCAATAAAGAGAGATCCCATTTCATTTGAACGAAAAGACAATTTTCAACCAAAGGAAAATTGTAATTATTGTGGGAAACTTGGACATACTCATGATGAATGTTATAAAGCTTTGGGAATTTGCAGTTATTGCAAAACCAAAGGTCACATTCGAAAAGATTGTTGGTACTATAACAACAACAATAATAATTCTTCATTTAGGCGTGAGAACTCTACATATAGGTGTCCCTTCTGTAAAGGAAACCACCTTGGTATGAATTGTACTTCTCGGAACCGAAATGAAGAGAGTCCCCCTCGAAAAAGAGATACTAACAGGAATCAGAATCGAAATCAGAATCAGGCGAGTCCTAATCGAAACGAGAATCAGTCCCCTTTACCACAAAGAATTCACCATCACGAAGGCCGCACATTCGAAAATTCAAGTAACCCTTGGATAGCTCAAGGAGCTAAACCAAAAAAATTAAACATAGAGGATTGTCGAATGTGTGGTGATTCCCATGAAAGAGGTAAATGTGCTGGAGATCCCGGAAACTTTCCTACTCCACAGTGAAGAGCCACACTGTGGGGAAATTGATACCTCCGGATATTCCTATGGCTCCAGTAAAAAATTCGGAATCGAAAATGTTAATTGGACTCGATACTCAGAATGAACAGAATAACTGGACTGAACTCATAGAACATCAGTGTAATAATGAACAATGTAATTTTAAAAGTAACTCAGAGGTTGTTTGTAACTTGTGTCAGGCTGATGTTAATCTGCTGATAATAATTGTTTCGCTTGACTCAGGTAGAACATCTCTGGATTGTATGGTAGACACTGGTGCTGGAGTAAGTTTAATTAGTGAAGGAAATCTAAAAATATTACACCACATAGAAAATAAACCCTCCACAGAAATTACTGCTATTCGAGGTTTTGGTCAAAATAAGCCAATCCCCATAAAATTTTATATAGAAGCACCCATAGTTTTTGATAGTGGCTTCACCACTAAACCCATTAAATTTTTTGTTGTACCCCTTGAGTTAATGACTTATAATCTTATTTTAGGTGCAGTAGCTCTTAAAGATAATGAATTGATCCCTGATTTAACTCACAGAGAATTATTACATAGGTACAATAACACTCTAACAAGTGTGGGAAGAGATATTAGCTTGACTATTCCTTTTTATAATTGTATAGTTCCTAAGTTAACTGTTATTCCTCCCACTACATGCCAAATTATTGCTATCACTATCCCTGATTTTCCCAAAAGTCATGTCCATAATAACACTGTCGAATTCACTGGAATAGATCACCCTTGTTTAAATATACTTTCTGAAATCCTAGACATTAAGAATAATGAAACCTTTATAGCAGTTTTAAACACCTCAGACAAAGAACAGTGCTTAAAAACACAGCCATAGGTACTATTGAAGGTCTTCACAGCTTGAACCAAATCGTAACAAATCAAGGAGTCTCTGATTTATATTCAATAGAACCAACTAAGTACTGGACTGTAGAACAATTGAACAATGAATTTGAAATTCATACTTTATCTCTGTCCACTGATCAACAAGAGAAATTAATTAAAGTCTTGTTGAAACACCCACATGTATTAAGTACTGGTGACAATGATGTGGGTTTAGCACAGAATATCACCCACACTATAGAATTGGAGACAGATAAACCAGTACGAATTCCTGTCCGCCGTTTTCAAGGACCGTTGGCGCAAGAAATCGAAAAAGAATGTACGGATCTTTTGGAAGGTGGAATCATTCAACCTAGTAAATCACCGTATTCAGCTCCTGTCGTACCAGTCAGAAAACCTGATGGGTCTCTGAGACTGTGTATTGACTATCGTAAACTAAATAGTGTCACTAAAGGTGATTCCTTTCCTTTGCCGAATCTCATCGATATGATCTACAACATGCATGGAAACAAATTCTTCACGACGATAGATCTCATTAAAGGATATTATCAGGTGGCTATGGACCCTGATAGTATCGAGAAAACAGCCTTTTCGACACCATTCGGGCAGTATGAGTATTTGAAGATGCCCTTTGGTGTAAAAAATGGACCTGCCACATTCCAGCGTGGAATGATGATTGCTCTCGCTGGACTTCCCTGGAATAGAGTCATGGTTTACTTAGATGATATTATTATTCTAGGGAGGACCTTTGAGGATCATCTGGAAATGTTGGAGAAGGTCTTAGAAGCTTTAGAAGCTAACGGGTACAAACTGAAACCGAAGAAAACCCGTCTTTGTCGTGAAGAGGTAGAATTTTTAGGTCATAAAATCTCCGAAAAGGGAATCACACCTTTAGCTAAGAATTTGAAAGGAGCTCTAGAATTTCCTGTGCCAAAGACGGTTAAAAACTTGAGACAATTTTTAGGAATGGTCAATTTTTACCGACGCCATATTCCAGATTGTTCACAGATTTCTAAACCCTTATCTGCGCAGACAGGAGGAAAAACTGTCGTCTGGACAGATGAGTGCCAGAAAGCTTTTGATTCCCTTAAGGAAGCCTTGGTAAACCCAACCTTGCTGGGTTTTCCCGATTATTCCCCAGATGTTTCACCATTGGAACTCCATGTGGATGCTTCTAATATTGGGGCTGGTGCTTGTCTGTCTCAGAAGCAAAAAGGAATTCAAAAGCCTATTGCTTATATTTCTATGACCTTTAGTGGACCACAGAAGAACTATAGCACCATTGACAAAGAACTCACTGCACTGCGGTGGGCAGTGAAATCTCTTAAAGCTTTCTTGAAGGGTGTTAAGTTCATAATATATACAGACCATCAACCATTGATTTACTTACAAAACATGAGCATGGTAGATGGACGTGTAGCCCGTACATGGGAAGAATTAAACGAATACAACTTTGAAATCCGACATATTACAGGGAAGAGTAACATTATTGCAGATACTTTATCTAGATCTCCCGTGCCTTCTGTATCGCAGGATGACGCAGTTGAATTTAATCCGAAATCCATAAAATTCATCCCTGTAGGATTTGATCTTGTTGACGTCCCAGGGGGCGGAGATGCTCTATTTAAATGTTTCTCATTGTTCCTGTATGGATCTGTTGAGAATCATGGAGAAGTAAGAGTATCGGTGGTTGATGAACTTATAAAAATCAAGGAAAATATAAACTTCAAGAAAGAAATATTAGAAAAAGATTGAGATTAATGAGGAATAATGGACAATTCCCTATACCTGAGGTTATTGATGCTTTCTGTCATGTATATAAAATCCGAGTGGAAGTATATTATGAGGATGAAAGGCCAATAATTTATGGATCCCAATTCACTGATCGTATATGTCGACTCAAGTGTCTTGGAGGAATTCATTAAAATTATTTAGAACCTATTCCGGTAGTGCAAAGTAACCATAATGAAGTCATCATCAACATAAACATGGTTACTCCTGTTTATGCTGATGTTGAGGTATCAGGTCATAATATAAATGAGTTAGATATTATCCAAGATCAGAACACTGATCGTATAATTAAATCTCTAAAACACCATGTGTCGAGGAATACTCCTAGTAACATGTGGCCTCAGAATCTAATAATATTTAAACCCCACCTGAGAGATTTATCGGTCGAGGATGATGTATTGTATCGGTATCAGGGTCATAAACAATTTGTCATATCATTCAATTTTCTGATTTCCATTACATTACAATTACACTGGAATGTAGCACATCCCGGGCGCAATAAGTTACTAGATTTAATTTATAAATATTTTTGGCATCCACGCACAAATCAAGTTGTGTCGGATGTTGTCAGATGTTGCCCTGGTTGTCAAAAATTAAAAACCCATTCAAGTAATATTATTCCTCCAACTTTAAAAATTGTTGCTAGAGGTCCTTTTGATCTTTGTGCCATGGATTTATTACAATTCCCCATCACAGATTCAGGTAATAAATATGCTGCAGTATTCATTGATCATTGTTCGAAGTGGGCTAGTGTAATCCCTATTTCAAATAAACAAAGTTCCACTGTAGCAAAAGTCCTTAAAGAAAGAATTTTACCCTTCTTATCTAAAATTCCCAATAGATTACTTACAGATAATGGAACGGAATTCGTTTCAGAATCATTCAAAAGTATCTTAGAACAATTTAATATTAAACACGTTCGAACATCTCCGTTGCATCCATCTAGTAATGGAATTTGTGAAAGATTCAATAGAAGTCTAATTCAAACATTAAAGTGTTTAGTTTCAGAGAATGATACTAATTGGGACGAAGAATTATCCGCATCCATAATAATTTATAATCACACTTGGCATAGCGCCATAAAAAAAATCCCCTTCAGACTTCTTATTACACGAATCACACACAAAACCAATTCATTCATTTCCTCAATATTGGGAAGAAGGCACTGCCAATTTTCGTACATATAAAATTGGACAGAAGGTTGCTAAAAAGAAGATTTTTAAAGGACATCATGTGTCTAATAAGTTTCTAATTAGATGGGAAGGCCCATTTGTTGTCACCGCTGTGAATGAAAAGAAAATTACATATTTAATTAGACGATTGGCTAATCCTAATTCTAGAGAAGAAAGAATTCATCATTCTCATCTTAGAAAATGGATTGAAATTCCTAGTTATTTGAAGAGACATCCTGTGTTTAAGGAAAAAGTGTTTAGAGAGGATGAGGATGACGAGAATAATTCTAGTATTGAAAAACTTTCAGAGAGTAACTTAGAAGAAACTGAATCTAGAGTTAGTGAGGAAGCCGATGACATGGATGATAATGAATCTTCGAGTAGTGAGGAAAGTGAGGAAACAGAATTTCTAGGTTTTGAAGATGTAGATCTAGGTCAACCACGTTCACATCTAATAACACAAATATTACAAGAAATAACACACTTACAAAATATAACTAAA
Organism: Armadillidium nasatum; assembly: GCA_009176605.1. Taxonomy (NCBI): domain Eukaryota; kingdom Metazoa; phylum Arthropoda; class Malacostraca; order Isopoda; family Armadillidiidae; genus Armadillidium; species Armadillidium nasatum. Next base: position 14,867 of record SEYY01025026.1, read on the forward strand.
GGTACTCCTATTGGAGACACAAATCCTAAAAATAAAGCTAGAATAACAGAACCTCAAGGTCCCACTGACTTAAATCAGAATATTATTCTTTCTAATATCTCACCTATTATTTCAATTCCTTTGAACAACTCTTCAGAAATAATTTCCCCTTCTCCTGAATTTTCTTTTTCTATTTCTGACTTGTGTCACAGCGTATTTTCACCTGCTTTTGGTGAGAGCCGTTGTTCGAATCTTTTTGGAACATCCACAGCTACAGAAATCACATCAGAAAAGGATTCAGAGAATAATCAATTTGATTTTTTGGGATTTGAAAATGAGAATGAGTGTCAGTGGGATGATGCTGAAGTAACAGATGACCCCATATTACAATTTATGTTTCAAAGTCCACGAAAAAATTCCATCCCAGACTTAGAATGGGATGATTCTTCTTTGATGATAGACCCTTTGACTACGGCAGATAATGATGAATTTCAACTATCTCCACCATTCTTTGATGATGCACACGTGTCTCTAGAAGAAGACACATATACCGAAAGAAAATCTGGTGTTCATCATATATTACCTCCTATAACAGAAGAATCCTCCTTTGAATTAATAGAGGAGGAGATTACGCAATCACCCCCTGAATTACTAGGCTTCTTAGAGGAAAACTACCAGCTAACTCATATCTCATCGATACCAAACATTGGAGATTTATCCCCCACTTATTCAGTGGAAGGGGAACTGTTGTTAAAGCAACAAACTATAAGAAGAAAGAGTGAAACTGGAGAATCTATAACCGAAAGCTCTATGAAATTAGTAGTTGAAACTCCAGGTCAACGACCTCAACGACCAAGAACAAGATCGCAATTTAAAGGATTGCTTGAGGAATACCCACATATCATGAGTACACCATTGGAATGGAAGAAGAGAAAGCAATAAATTCTGAATCTTTTCTTTTTCTTTCCTTTCCTATTCCTCCCAAATTAATAAACATAAACATACAAAAGGTCGAAGGTATATTAATGATGTTTAAATGAAGGTCTTTAAGTTGATGTTAATTATATTGTTTTAATATTTCATTTTCATTTCAATGAATTTAATTTATGTTTATATATTTTTAAAAGAATAAAAAAATTTTAAGGTAACCCATCATGCGGCTTAACTAATACCGAAATCTCCAGTTTCTGCAACCTATGGTGTGCTTTGGTTTTCCATTTCGCTATAGAATGTGGAACTGGGATTTCGGACGAGGAAGCTTATTACTAATCTGTTGTTTTTCTTCTTTTTGTTTATTTGTAGATAAGTCATGGCAAGTTCCCAATCCACGTCGAGAACTATCAACCTTCTCGTAGTTGGTAGTTCAGAAGTCAGGATGTTTGCTGAGGGAAGAGATCATTTGAAAAACCAATATAACGTAAAGGTACAGGTGGAACATAAGTCAGGAGCCATTCTAGATGACTGTTTAAGTCAAATAAAGAGGAAAATGACCCCACATACTCATAAAATTATTTTATGGGCGTTAACACCGTATGGCTGGCGCAGAACACCAATTAGAACGAAAGGAAAAAAGGACATCACTGTATTTCGACCAGCTTTACACGTATCAGTTGACCCAATTCCTGGATTGATGAATCATATTATGTGGTATGTTTCTTCAGTAAACCCGGATTGTGAAGTGTATGTGTCAATACCGGCCGTAAAAGACTTATACCAGTTTAACCAACAAAGGATTGTCCGAAGCTGGTGTGTTTCCTACAGGAATTACCTGAAGAATCATTATAAATTGGGACAAGAACCAATGCGAGACCATTCCATCTATGTGTACCTGCTTTTTACGAGTCTCAATCAGGATAAATTTTACTGGCCCGGAAAGAAATTATTGTATGGAAATGGAGCACTTAATTGCTTTATTGAAAAACGAGCAGGTCGTAAATCACTCAAGAAAGTATCTGTGGCCCATACTGAATATTTGCAAAGACGAGCATTGAACTTAAATTCTAACTTATTGCCAGACGGACTGCATGGGACACAAGAATTTCTCAGATATTATTTAATTAATCATCAGAAAATATTTCGAGAATTTTGGGGAAATAGTACCAATATACCACCCCAATCCATTAAAGTAACGATCACGGCTCCAACACCTGCTCCCAGAAAGTCATTATTAGGAGATTTTCCAGGTGACTTGTGTCACTTGTATCAACAACGTCAATTACCATCAGCAAATATCCCTGTGAATCAATCTGTACTTAGATCAGCATCACCACCTGACCGTATCTCTCAAATGTTATATCGGTTTGAAACTTTAGATCAGCCATCTACTTCCCGTGATGGTTTAATAGTAGAATCCCCACATCAAAACGTTTGCAATGAGGAGTTTTATTCCCCATCCTGTCACACACCACATACTTCTACACACTATCCAGTCCCAGTAGCTGTAAGAAATAATGCATTTACTAACCAACCTTCTTCTTTTTCTCACTTCGTAGATAATAGTGAATATGATCAAAACACCTCTCAAAATGAATCAGTAAATACTAATGTTGCTATGGAAGCTCATGCAGTGGTTAGAAATTTCTTAGATAATAAGTCTAGTAAAGGGCAAGGTGAAAAGCGAAAACTAATGATGAGTTTAGACTGTCTTATAGAGGCAGCAAAATATGAAAAGGAAATGATCAAAAGATTTAAAAAGTAAAATAATGATTTGAGAGGGAGTTTATCTCTAGCGGGGGTGTGTGAAAGGGAGAGAGGTTGAGAAGAATGTTGAGCTCATAGTAAGCTCATCCACCCTCCTCACCCTAAATATATATAATATATATTAATAGTGGTGTAATTATTTATATAATTATTTTTTTTTGTTTAGTCTATTTATTTAGTCTTATGATCAAAATACTAAATTTGTTTTATATTTCCAGCTTGTTGAGATATTGTATTCTTAATGTTATATGTTTATTCTTAAGTTGTAATATACTGAGTAAATAGTTGTAAACGGTCAGTTATAGATATTCTTGAATTGAGGGAAAACCCTTATCTTGTGAAACTGAATTGTAAGACATATCAAAGAAAGGTAACCGTTTTGATAGTTTAAATGAAGTAATTGAAATAATTTTGGAAAATAAGAATTACTATAATCATATGGTTATGCATTAAATATACATGTTAATTATAATGTAATTGTTTTAGGTAATACTTCATTATCTCGTCTCTGAAAAACAGAAAAACCGAGCCTTAGAAAGAGTCATCTTTTCTAAGGTAAAAATATTTAGAAAAATGTATAAGAAAGTGTAATGAATATGTGATTATACGAAATTGAAAAAGTAGGTATAATAACTAAAAAAGAGTCATTTTTTTAAGGTTTCGGTCCTGGGATTTGTCTTGCATCTCAGTTCTGGATATCGATTTATCTTTAAGTATTGGATCTTTGTGTTGGATGTCATTGTGAGTTTCATTACTGAACTCAACGTTCCCCAAGCGTGTATTCTCTGACTTGACAAAACTTAACTTGATTGAAGGTGTCTTTGAGGAGTAGTACGGAGATCAAAGTCGACCAACCTAAGTGGATGATTAAAGAAAAGAACATTTAAAAGAGAAACATTGTAAAACGTAATTGATACACTCAACTACGTTATTACACAAATAAAAGATAAGACCATATTATAGTAAGGTAGTTACGGTAGTCTTTACTAACATTTCCTACTTCTTCTCCTGTCCCTTTGTTTCCCCTTTTCTATCCGCGGGTTGTTAAACTGAAGTTCCACCTGTGGGTGTAGACTGGAGTGAATAGGTCTTGTTGACCGTATTGGTAAACGAAAGTTTATTAAAGTGTTGAACGTAACAGTACAATATCACAAACAATGAACAAGAATAGTGTGTCACTGTATTACGTCACAAGTAATAATTAAGTAGTCATTTTTATTAATTAAGATTTTTTTTCCTAAAAACTGTTTATATTAAAATTGATAACCTGATTACGGTTAATGTATTGAAGAAGTTTTCATATATTGTAAGATTTTTATTTTCATACTTGAATTTTGTAATAAAATTTAAAACGAAAACTAGACTTATTGATCTTTTTCCCCAATAAGAAATAGAAACGGATGTATGTTGTTGAATGTGTGTGTATGTTCAGAGATTATTGACGGATCCATTCACTCATAAGAGGTTTCTTCAGTTGTTGGTCTCTCTCAATCACAGATCACATTGGAACTGATAGGGAAGTGGCTTGTGTGAATAGTCGTCAATCATTTTCGGGATTGTCACATAGTCAATTTTCTAAATTGTGTATTTAAATAAAGGGAGTAAAAGTTGGGGGTCTTTGGAAGGGTGCCAATAGGGATTCTACACATAGAACTTTACACTTATCCTCTACAATCTTCTGATTCTCCTACACAATCACGCATTGTGTGAAGCACTCTCCCCTACATCGATACACATAATCACCCTCAACACCCTCATTTCGCATGATTGGATTTTAGTTTTTTTTCTCATGTATTAAGGGCCCACACATCATATCCATACAACAGTATTGGTCTCAGGATACTAGTGTATATTATGGTTTTTAATTTCCTTGGGACATTTCTATCCTTCATCAGCCTATATAATTATATCAGTGCGCTATTAAATTTGCCGCGTCTTGCATCCAGTTCACGGTTTGTACTGTTCTCAGATCCGAAATACACTCCTAGATATTTAAAGTGATCTGACTGCTTCAGCGCTCTGCCACCCACTCTCGCGTTCAAATTTTCCTGCATCTTTCCCATCACCATAACCTCTGTTTTGTCCTTATTAACTGTATTCAGAGTGTCATTCCAATCTCCAATCATATCTTGTAAAATTTCCTCAGTATCAGCGAACAAGGCCAGATCGTCTGCGTAACCAAAAATTTCCCCCTTTACCCTTCTCTGTGCCATCCTTTCCACAATAGTCCATAAATGTTATGAACAGTATTGGGGAGTGCACGCTACCTTGCTTCACCCCAGTAGTAATTTCAAACCAATCACTGTTTCCGGTCTGTGTCTTTACTTTACATATGCTATCAACATATGTGCTTTCTATTGCTGTTATTAATTTTCTCGGTATCTGATATTCCCTTCCTCTCAGTATGTTCCATAGGATACTTTTCGGGACTCTGTCAAAGGCCTTCTTTAAGTCTACGAAAGCCAAGTATGTGGTATTGTTAAATTCCCAGCTCTTTTCACATATCATTTTCAACGAAAAGATCAGATCGACAGTCGATCTTCCCGGCCTGAATCCATAATGCCACTCATCCAACTTATCTTCCATTAACTCTCTCAATCTCCTTTTCAATATTCTTTCAAATACTTTTGCTATATGAGGTATTAGAACTATGCCTCTGTAATTCTTACAATCTGTTTTATCACCCCCTCCTCACCTACATTTTTCCGTACTTCCGATGGTATTGTATCTTCACCCGGATCTTTTCCATTTTTTCATTTTTCCTGTAGCATACTTCACTTCCTTCACCTTGATCGGCCATCTCTCCTCCTCCCCTCCATTTTCCACCTGTCCATCTTCGACGTTGTTTGGCACATTTAATAATGTGTCAAAGTATTTCCCCCATCTCTTATCAATTTCATCAGGGTCTGTCAGCAAAACTCCATCCTCACTTTTTATTGAATAAGTTAGAGGTGTTGACCCGTTTCCATAATTTTTTGCTATATTATATATCAGTTTCCTTGTTCCCATCAGGTCAGCCTCTAAGTCCCTGTCAATCTTTATTCACGTCCTCTCCTTTTCCCTTTTCTTAATTCTCTTATTCTCCCTCCTTGCCTCTACATAATCTTCCCTGTCATCAGCCCTCCGTGTTTTTATCCATTTTCGAAAGCACTTCAATTTCATTTTCACTGCCTCCTGCACAGGTAATGTCCACCACCTCGTTTTCTTCTTCTTTCTACCATTTGTCGTTTTTACTTTCACTACACGCTCTGCCACCTCTCTCAGCGCATCCCGAAAAGTCCCCCAACTATCCTCAATGTTCACCACCTCCCCGCACCCCCCATTCGCCTCACTCATCTCTCTCTGGAGCTGTTCTCTGCACGCCTGGTCCTGTAGGTTCTCTACCATAAATCTCTTCCTGCCCTCACGGCTAATACGTTTTGGTTTGTCTATCCTTAGTTTTCTTATCACTATCCTGTGATCTGAGCCACACGACACATTCGGTATGCTTTTTACATCTCGGAATAATCTTCTATTATTTGTTATCATTGAATCAATCATAGATCTATTTTCATATCTCTGCCTGTCGTTGCTCCATCGATACCATGTCCATTTATGACTTTCTCTGTGCTTGTAAAAAGTGTTCATTATACTCATATTATTCTTTACACAGAAATCCACAACACTATCCCCTGCTGCGTTTCTATCCCCGATACTGTGTGCTCCTATTACGTTCTCAATCCCTCGCCGGTCCTGCCAAACGTATCCGTTTAGATCCCCCATCAATATCACATTTCCATGATGAGGTACTCTGTCCTTAACAATCTGCAACTCTTGGTAGAAAACTTCCCTTTCTTCCGTTGGTCTACCTTGTTGTGGCACGTACACCTGAATAAAGCTCAGGTTACCCTCGTTCATTTTCAGTGAGAATGTTAACATTCGATCATATTTATCTGTTCGAAGTTGTACACTCTTTAGGCCAGTTGGGGCGATAGTATCACCCCAACACCATGAATATTATCCTGTCCTCCACTGTAAATCAACTGAAAATCGTCATGCAGCACCTTCACTCCCCCTCCTGACAGTCTAGTATCGCACACCCCCAGCATGTCAATTCTTCTCTCCCTCATAACCATCACCATCTCCTCCTCTTTTCCTCTCAATGTTCCTTCTTTTAAAGTGGCAATTCTCAGTATAGTCCTATTTCGTATTCCATTTTCGCGCTGTCGAAAGCCAACAAAGTCAATGGAATTCCAAGGCAACATTTGAGCTTCTTGAGCAAACTTTGACGGTTGTCGGCTTGCTAGGCCTGTCTAACCCAAGTTCGAGACTGTCAATTTGTACCATCCAGTGTTCAGTCCCCGAAAGTTACAGAAGGGTCGCATCCCTGACGACTATGGAACAATGGTAGGAACAAGCCGCCGCACCACGACAAGGTTTGACAATCCGGACATTTGCGACTCTCCGAACCCACGGCGGATATATATATATATATATATATATATATATATATATATATATATATATATATATATATATATATATATATATATATATATATATATATATATATATATATATGGGGGAGGGAGGACGAAGCGCCGTCCAAAGCGATGCAATTCAATGCACTCTTTGCCCACAAAGTGATAGGATGAGCTAGACCATTCCGTTTCATTCCTTTTAAAGTTTTACCTTCTCAGAGGGTCTCTAGTGTACATTCGCCTAACACTGTAGTGTCTATGTTCCCGCTAACTATCCACCCCAATTCTTCATATGTTCCTACATTTTATAAGCGCTTACTCTTACATTTCCTTTATAAAATAATACAAAAAAAACAAAATGGCGAAACTCAGAGCTGACTCGGAGATGCTTCGAGGGGGGGCATCCAATGAATGTCCCTCATCCACTCCTCACCTCATCATCACTTGGGAGTTGACGGCCTAAACTAAACTAAAGCGAGATTTTGGCAACTCTCGTAAATTAATAGAAACTTTAATATTAAAAATAACTGCTCTTCCTTCTCCTAAATATAATTATACAAGTTTATTTAATTTTAAAGCAAATATTCATTGCTATTTTGAGTCATTAAAAACTCAAAAAATTATTGGTGATTGTCAAGGCTGTTCCATCATTTTAGGAACCATTTTAGCTCAAAAACTGCCTTCAGAATTGATCTCTCATCTCCCATTAGGAGGAACCAAGAGACAACTGGAACAGTTGATCTTGTTTTAGAGATCATCTCTAAAAATCTCTATACTCTGGAAACAGTAGGACAAACATTAATCTTGCCTGAAAACCAGAGAAAAGAGAAATCGCAAAATTTTAATCATAAATTTAATGAGCATAGAAACTCAAATAAAAAGGAAGAGAAGCCAAGACAAGTAACTACTTTAAATATAAATTCAGGAACTAAGCCTAAGACTCAAGCTCTTGTATATAATAAAACCTATAACTCAGACTCAACCTCAGAGTCAAATTGCCGAGTCAAGCTAAAGTTCCTAAATGTGTCTATTGTAGAGGAGAACATTACTCTTCTAATTGTAACATATTTAATTTAAAATCAAGGCAGTTGTTTGTTCAACAAAACAAGCACTGCTCAAAGTGTTTAAACAATTTTCATATGACTTCTCAGTGCACAAGCACTAAAACTTGTTATTTATGTAAGTCTCCAGATCACCATACATCATTGTGTGACAGAGAGACTCATACAAATCAATCTTCAGAATCTCATGCCAACTCTGTCTCTACATTACAAATATGAGACAGGATTGGTGTTGCCTTACCTCTTGCAGATATTGAAGTATACAAACAAACTTCAACCATTCCAGTTCGCACTCTTTTTGACCTTGGGAGTCAACGGACATTGATTTCTAGGTCAATAGCGAAAATATTAAAATCTCCGATTAAATCTAAAATTCAGCTTTGTATAAATGGCATTAATAAGAAAGGAGCTGTAGCCCTTTATGATGTCATTGATATTAAATATAAAAACTAATGAAGGAAATATTATAATATCTGCCCCTGTAGTAGATACTCTTCCATCTGATATATATATTCCCTGGTCTTGGTTCAAACAACAAATTTATTAAGGCAACACCATGTAAAATTATCAAATCCTTACCCTCCTAGCGACTATGTCAATGACTTAGGCATACTTATAGGAGCAGACTATATAAATAAATTCCTTAAGTCTTTTAAAACTTTTAAAGGAATAAATCTTATAGACACACCTTTTGGCAGTGCTCTTTATGGAGACTTGCCTTTTACATCAAAAGAAAAAGATGCCCAGATCACTCTGGTATCTTCTTTTAAAATAGGAATCAATTTTATTGATGAAATTGATCCCTTTAAAATTTTAACTTCTCAAGAACTCCATTCTAAAGAAGAAATTTTAAATAAAACTTCTTATGGAGAATCATCTTTTATTTCTTCAACAGAAAATTATACTTCTTCTAATTTAAATCTTTCCATTGAAGGGACCTCGACTAATCAGCAGTCTCTAGAGGACATTTTAAAACCTTCAATTGAAAACAACTTTATCTCTTCTATTTCTGTTGAAGAAGATCATAAATATTTTCAAACCTCAGAGGATCTAGATAAACTCTGGACTCTTAATCATATCGGCATTTTACCCGATGAGAAACTTACAAATTCTGATAAGACTACCATAGCAGCCTTTCAGGATAGTTTATCTTTTAAAAATGGTAAATATGAAGTGTCTCTTCCTTGGAGGAAGGATCATCCAGATTTGCCAGATAATTATTCTTTATCAAAAAGACGTTTATACAGCGTTCTTAAAAAACTTCAATTAAACCCTGAACTTCTGAAAGCGTATTCAGAAGTCTTTATTGATTATTTAAAACGCGATTTCATTGAAGAAATTGGCCCTTCCACTCCGGTACATCCGGAAGGGAAATTACATTATCTACCTCATTCAGGTGTTCTTAAAAAATCAAATACTACTGCTTTAAGAGTCGTATTTGATGCTTCCTCTAATTTTCCAAGTTTAAACAGCTTGTCTCTTACAGTGGGCCTACCCTGTTAACTGAACTTGGAAAAGTACTTTTAAAATTTAGAATTAAATCTTTTGCAGTCAGTGCTGATATTGAGAAAGCCTTCCTTGGTATCAAACTGTCTGAGAAAGACAGAGACTCTGTAAGATTTCTTTGGCTAAAAGATCCAGGAGACATTAAGAGTCCTATAATTACTTATCGTTTTAAATCAGTTCTTTTTGGAGCTACTAGTTCTCCATTTCTTCCTCGCTGCCTGCTTAAAACATCATATATCTAATTCTAATACCAAATATAAAAATGAACTTTTGTCTCAACTATATGTTGACAATATTTTTGGTACATTTAATAATGAGGAAGAACTAAGAGATTTCTTTCTTGAAAGTCGTTCTATATTTAATAGTGCTGGCTTAAATTTACGAGAATGGATCTCAAATTCTGAAATTTTAAACCAAGAGTTCAAAAACAAGGGTTTAGGGATCGATTCTTCTACTACTAAAATTTTAGGATTAGAATGGGATTCAAAACATGACACCATTACTTATCCAAATAAAAAATTAGATGACACAGCCTCATACTAAAAGAACTATTTTAAACAATTTAGCATCTTAATTTGATCCTTGCGGGATTTTAAGTCCAGTTTCAATAAAAGGTAAAGTTTTACTCCAAAAAATATGGTCGAGTGGAGTGAACTGGGATCAACGCATTTCAGATTCTTTACAACAAGAATATAAAAAAATTGCCTTGTTGTTAAATGAGTCTCAATCTTTGATTTTACCTAGACAATTAATTTATTCTAATAATGTAGAGTTGCATGCATTTTCAGATGCATGTCAAACTGCATATTCAAGTGTTGTTTATGTAGTCTCTCATTTTAAATAATCAACCTTATGTAAATATATTAATTGCAAAGTCTAAAGTTTTTCCTCTTAAACAATTAACTATTCCTAGACTTGAACTAATGAGTGTTCTTTTGTCATCACGTTTAATAAAGTATGTGAAAGACACCTTTAAAAATATTTTAAATATCGAAAGTATTCATGTGTGGTCTGATAATCAAGCTACACTTCAGTGGATACATACTACCAAACCTCTTCCTGTTTTTAACCAAAACAGGGTGGATGAAATTCGGGAAAATCTTCCAGATGCAAATTATCATTATGTACCTACAAAAGACAATCCTGCAGACGGAGCCTGTCGAGGTACTAATATTAAATATCTTTTTTCTAAATTTTGGTTGGAAGGTCCTACTTGGATAACTGATCAAAATCAATGGCCGGTATGGATTGAAAGTCCAACCTATTTAGAGTCAAATAATTTAATTAATATTTTTAATACCAATGTAAAAAATAATACAAATGAAATTAAATTCGATAACTTTATTTAATCTTGAAGATTATTCTTCATTAAATAAAGTATATCGAATAACTGCCTTAGTGTTAAGATTTGTCACAAATCTTAAAAATTCTCGCAAAAAACTTGCCTCTTATTAAATCTTCTAAAGAACCTCTCTTTTCTCACAATTTCACCATTGATGAAATGAGTAAAGCAGAGACTTTCTGGATTCAAAATATTCCAACAACAACATTATGAACCAGAAATTTCTTGTTTAAAATTCAATTCTCCCCTTACTCAAACCACCAAAATTTTCAGTTTAAGATTGGTAGAAAACATTTTAAGATGTAATCTCCGATTGAATAATTCCTCTCTTCCATATGAAACCAAGTTTCCTATATTTTTACCTTATAAATCTTCCTTTGTAAATTTACTTATATGGAAATATCACATTATGATTATCATCATGTCGGTATATTCAGAACTAATTAACATTATTAGACAGAAATTTTATTTCCCTCGAATGCGACAAACATTGAGGAAAATATTAAGGTCTTGCGTACTCTGTAAGAGACTACAAGCCATACATTTTAAATCTGCCCCTCTAGCTTCACTACCCAAAGTCAGGGTAACTGAATGTGACCCTTTTACCACAGTTGGTGTTGATTTAAGCGGTAGTTTTCAAGTTAAAATTTCTAAAAATATAATTAAAAAATGTTATATTGTTCTTTTCACTTGTGCTGTATATAGAGCAGTTCATCTTGAACTTGTTTTCGATAATGGAGTAGAATCCTTTCTACTAGCCTTTCGTCGATTTATAAATCGCCGAGGAAAGCCATCAGTTTTATATTCCGATAATGCTTTAAATTTTAAAGGAGCTTCAGAATATATAAAATATCTTCATACATTACCTTCAATTAAAGATTTTCTTTTAAAAAACTCTATTGTATGGAGATTTAACCCAGCTAGAGGCCAGTAATTTTTTGGCGGGTTCTACGAACGCTTGATAGGAATTTGTAAACTTCATTTAAAACGTACTTTACAAAATTCTCTTGTTACGTTTGATGAATTTAATACAGTTTTAACTGAAGTTGAAAACACTATGAATTCTCGACCTTTAACCTACGTTGGAGATGATTTTAACCTCCTTCACATCTTTTATATGGACATCTTCTTCACACAATTCCTATTCCTGAGGAAAATTTGGAATTTGATACTTATAACGATACTAATAAACTCAGTAAGAGATATCGTTATATACTTAATCTTATTCTTAAGTTTCAACAACGTTGGAAAAAAGACTATCTCCTACACCTTCGTCAAACTATAAATAATTCAAATCGTCCTAAAATACAACTAGGAGAAATTGTATTAATAGAAGGTGACAATTCACGTTTAAAATGGAAGCTGGGAAAAATTGTTGATCTACATACCTCACCAGATGGGTTTACAAGATCTGCTTCTATTAAAACTAACACTGGAATAATTACAAGAGCTATTATTCATTTATATCCTTTGGAAATTTATTCAAATCCGCATAACTCCTCCATTGAGGAGACTTCTGCACCATTAACCTATCTTCCTAGAGTGACCTAGACCCTCTTGTCAAGCCAAAATTGTGGCGAGACAGAGAATTAAAAATATAATTACAGAAGAGAACTAATGTTTGTAATTTTAAATTTACTAAATTTATATTGAAGCATGATTTTGACTAGAAATTGACATTTCTTATTTATTTTAATAGCTATAATATTTTTATTAATACGTGTAATATATATATATATATATATATATATATATATATATATATATATATATATATATATATATATATATATATATATATATATATATATATATTTTTTTTCTTTCTTTTAATTTGAATGAATAAGAAATAATTCTTTTATTTATATAATTTATATTTTTACTTATTTTAGCTCCAGCCTATTTTGTCAGAAATCATTAAATAACTCTATTACTTAAATTTCTAACTTTGTGAACTTTTACTTTTAAATTCATTTAGGTTACTGTATCGAAAGAATCTCTCGTAGGAATGACTACTTTCTTATCGATCACTTGAGTAGAGCATTGATGGCTTATAAGGAATATAAATTCCTGTTTTTTTTAACTGACCCTTTTCAAAGATTCTTTTACCATTGGTCATGCTCTCTTGCTTGATTAAATGGGGTCTAAAACCAGGGGTTACCACTGTGACTGAAAAAAAGCAGTGTAGTTAACTTTTGGTTTAAGAGTCTGAAATCGAAATTGCCACTGCGACTGAGAAAAAACAGTGTCGTCAACTTTGATTTGAGACGAGACAAAATATTTTTTAAACATATTTCATCCTTTAAACTTCTTTTACTAAGTCAGTTATTAAAAATTATTATTATTATTTTTATTCTTTGTTTTGCTCATTGTGACTTTAGGAGAGAGTCTGATCCTTGTAGAGAGCTCTTCTATTGATAGGGAACCTGATGATGAAACTAATTTATTTACTCCTAAAACTTTATTTTCTCTTTTTGATTCTAGATAAAAAGGTTGGACTAATTTATTTTTATTCAGTATGTTTAAAAGTCTTTTCATTCAAATATAAAGAATTTTTTTTTATCTCTTTCTCTCTTGCTAATTTCTTTTTTCATTTTTCTTTTCATTACTGCATTTCAATTTTGTATTCCTATTACTCTTATCTCGTTAATGTCATGATTCTAGTGGAGGTCATATCTTTGATATGGATTTGGTTGATAAGTTGTAAAAGTTTTTTATTTTTTATTTATTAATTTATTTATTTATTTTATATATTTTTTTTCTTGGTAGGGAGTTTTAATGTTGCAAATTAATCATCTGTAACCAAGAATATGAGTGGAGATAGAACTTGATATTCCAGTGTGGTTTTCTAAAAAAATGTATCGTACATTATGTAAATTATGTACATATGTAAGTGCGTTACGTTCTTCAACAGACTCGGATCTAACGGTACTTCTGAGTTGTCAATTTCCTTTTATTAAAAACCTTTATATTTTTTGATAAAGAAAGCCATTATCTTTCATTCTTCTATTAAAAGTTATTAAATATAAATAACGATTTAATAATACATTATTTTAAAAATTAAAAGTAATAAATTAAAACTTTAAATGGACTGAATTGTTCATCTGGCGATAGCTGGAGTTCGGAACTCATGGAAAGTGTGACAGGTGACAGAATTGCCACACATTCCAAATTTTTATCTTAAAAATATTTCAATGAGATATAAAATGAAAGTATTGCTATTGCAATGATTGTATCTGTATTCAAATGTACAAACTAAAATTTATATATATTTTTTCATATGACTAATGAAAAAAGTTAGTCATAGAAATGAAATTTACATTTTTTAATTTACTCTTTAAGGTTGGCAAAATTTGGTTTGCAACATGGCCGAAAATTATTGTGTTTGTAATATATTTACGTTTAAGTTTTTAAATAAGTTAGAAGCTTTATATTCAACGAAGAGAATATTTTTAAAACAAACAAAATTACATATTTTAATTTTATTAAACATATGTAACTGTTTATCAGTTTTAAAGATTACAAACTTAATTTTTGCTTTTAATCTAGTGGTCTTTAGCATCGATTTTTATAGTAATTGTAGTAAAACACCTTGTTAATGAAAGGTGTCTTTGGAATGTACTAGAGAATGGGAAGAGAATAAAGAAAACTATTATTTTAGGGGTAATTGAAGCCTTTACGTCGCAGCTTATACCTGTTCAGCCAATTTAAAAATTAGAAGAAAGCACACACACTTCTCCTGTTAAAAGATTTTCTTGTTTTTTATTTAAAAAACAGAATTACTTTTCCGTCGTCT